>JBBPMW010000049.1:0-37052 GCA_038090535.1 Tylopilus alboater | reverse complement strand
AGGTGTTTTCGTCAAGCGTACCCCTGGCAATGGCCTGGGCTCGTTCGCGGCGTTTATGTTTCTTCGCCTCCCTTTCGCGTGCGCGTCGTTCAAGCTTAAGTTCGTGGAGCCTCGCGGCTTTTGCGGCACGCTTTTGTGCCTTCTTGGAGAGACCTTGGGGGTTTGATGGTTCCTCCTGATCTGGTTCTGGCTGACTGCTGACAACATCGACTAGCGGATGTATGTCCATGGATGCGGGGGTGATTTGGCGATCTGGTAAGGGATAGAGTAGCCGGCGGTCCGGATTGAGCCGAGAAGTACATCGCCGTACCCTCGGCCATTCCTGTACTCAGGGCACTCTCCATCGCAGTATTCCTTGCAGTTTATACCCCCCTCGTTCAAGCCATCTATTCCAGCTGGGTTCCCGTCCATTTATTGTCCCCCTGAATCGTTCATCATGGCGACCAGAGTCATTCCTTCTCTCCGGGGACCCTATGAGGTCGTCAAGCCTTCCGTAACACACACCGCAACAGTCATCTTCTTGCATGTATGCTTTTTTCGCCACTAGCTTATTCTTTTTCAGTGTTCCTCACAACTCAATAGGGTCTCGGTGATAGTGGCAGTGGTTGGCTTGGGATTGTAAGAATGATCGAAGACGAGTTACCCCACGTCAAGTGGCTGCTTCCCAATGCTCCAAGCCGCAGCATCACTGCCAACCGTGGCTTTGTGATGCCTGGTTGGTTCGACCTGCCCTCCTGGGATTTGGCGGACAAGCAAGAAGATCGTGACGGAATGCTCGAATCTGCCCGTACGATCGACAAGTACATTCAGGACGAGATCAACGCCGGCGTACCGGCTGAACGCATCGTCGTTGGTGGATTCAGCCAAGGTGGTGCCATGTCACTTTTAGCAGGACTGACGGCTCGGGGGGAGGATGGACTATTCGGAGGAAAATCCGGTTGGAAGCTTGGTGGAGTGGCCGTCCTGAGCGGTTGGATGCCCCTACAGGATGCATTTCCAAAAGTTGCTCCTACTCTCCGCCAACGCGGAATAATTCTAACGAGCTTTCTCAGATCGCTTCCCCCCACTTGATAGCGACACCAATACTCATGTGTCACGGCACAGCTGATACTGTCGTGCCCCACAGTTTGGGCCAGAGAGTGAGCAGAATCCTCACGAACGACTTAGGCGTACCCGCTCTTGAGAATCTGACACTCTCGATGCTCATTCCGCCGAGTGGCTACTCCCCAGGCGAGGGCAAACTGGGTACGACAGGGTTAAGTTTCAGATCTTACAGATCAACTGGGCACGAGGCATGTGAACGAACACTTGAGGACCTCAAACAGTTCTTGAAGCGTGTGCTTCCCCAATGACTAACCCTCAATGTGTTTTTCTCCTTCACGGCAGGTGGGCCAAATTATGGAAACAATGATCTCGTTATAGATAACCGACGGTGGCAGTTTTCTTGGGCTTTTATGTTGGTCATAGCCAAAGCATAATCGTAATGGCCTTGTTGATCGTCCACTTACCCCAAATGGTGTCGGGCCAGTATCGGTATCTCCAGCATTTACCCTGTACTTTTAGAGCGGCCCTGAAAGATGTAGATTTAACTTTCCTGGGAACGCTGTTTGAGCGCACTTTGCGGGAATTCCAAAGCGAACCGAACTCAATGAAATGCGTGGGATCTTGGTAGTTGCGAACGATCAATATCGTATGCACGCTACAGGTTATGTACCAGCAATTAGGATCGCACATCATGTGAACTGTCCAGCAATCCACCATGCCACTATGCCATAATGTCGTCTATTTGGCGAGGTCCGTATTCACATCGTTGTAGCAACCCCACTAACTTAAAGGACATCTTTGAGACTGGTCTGGGCAGAACCACGCTCAAGGGGTTCGGGTTGGGTCGGTGAAGGTTTCCATCCAATCTTAGTGAGATAAAAATAAGCGTAAGGATAGAGCAACGACTATGAAAAGGGGATAATACGTACCATGTATATCACTTGGAATGTTGCGGGGATCGAACCATCTTCATTACCGTGCAGCTCTATACTTGGTGAGTGAATATATGTACGAGATCTGAAGGACAGTTCGACATCACCTTGATAGATGGCAGAAGCTGCGGCCAAAGTGTCTCGATGTAAAAAATGTCGCCTGATTAACAATTCTGAGGTTCGTGGGGATCCACGAACAGGACTTGACTGAATACAAACCTTCCAAGGATGGCATTTCCCTCGCCCATATCTTTTAGATCCTCGATGAGTTCCCACATTGAGGGGTAACCAACGCGCACTTCATCAGTATCAACCGTGAGCAGTTTAAGTCCGGCACGACTGAGAAGGTTTGAAATATCTTTGGTATCTGAGCAGGTAGGTCGTAACCATGGATTGTAAACAATGGGAGTCTCAGACCTGTCATGGGTGATATGTGTGGAGATATCCCCCCCTCGCGGTCGACTTCTGCAAGTTGAAGGGCTGATCTAAGTTCAAAGAGTGTGTCTCCTCCGAACATTGCACCTAGGAATAAGCCATCGGGCTTTAAAGCTTCTTTGATCTGAACAAGGACGCCTGGAAACGAATGAAGATGACAACGTCACAGAGAGCGGTTGGGTGCACGACCATAAAGGCACACCTGGTAGATCATTGACCCAGTGGAGACTAAGACAAGAAGCAATTGCTTCATGAGAGTTTCGTGGCAGTATCTCAAGTAGGTTCTCTTCGTCTCCTTGGATCCGCTCCAGTTGAACTAAAGTTACGAACAAGTAAATTCAGAAGGCACGACAGCTCTACGATATACTTACCTTCAAAGTCATCGTCTGGGTCCCTGTAAAGCATCTGTGCTGCAATAACGCAACGTTAAGCACAGACCACATAGCATTGATAGCACGAACCACTAGAATCTATCATGATAACCTTGCGGGTCTTGTTAGGTTCCAACAATTTGGAGAAATGTCCAGGGCCAGAACCAAAATCGACGATGGTATTAAACGTCCTTTTGATATCCTATTCGACAAGCCAATAATTAGCCCATTCTTCTACGATGCAATCAATATAGACGCATCACCAACAAGCGCTCCATCATCCTGTCTGCAACTTCGTCTCGGACATAGTCTACAGTTCTACTCCGCTGCCCTCCGTCTCTGCTGGCTGCACGATCCTTTTGTGTTCGCTTCGCGGCGCGGTCAAACACGCGATACACTGGGGCAGTTGGCGACGCGAATGGCGTTTCCGAAGCAAATGCACGAGCCAGATGGCGACTCGACGCGCCGCGGCGGGCAACGCGAAGAAGAGACATGGTATCGTGTGAAAGTGTGACAGGATACGCGTGACATAATGCATATGGAATGGAGGTCATGTTTATGAGTACCCGCTGACACTGACTGACATTGACCGTCATGGACGATGACGGCGACAGTACTAGCGACCAACGCCAGAAAGAATTGACCATCTCCCTTACCGCTTCTTCAATGATCAATGGCTCAGACATGATCTCCGAAGAGGCATACCAGGCGAACCTGAGGCGAATTCAGGAAGTCAAGGAGATGGTTCGCAGGCTCGAGATGAACAACGAAAGTGCACACAAGAATTTTGTCGTCAATCGGCTCGAGAAATGCGCAAAAGATGGGCGCGAAGCAGAGTATGTCATTTGCCCACCACATCGACACGTTCAAACTGAATGCGGTGGCACACTCAGAATTA
Source organism: Tylopilus alboater (assembly GCA_038090535.1). NCBI lineage: Eukaryota > Fungi > Basidiomycota > Agaricomycetes > Boletales > Boletaceae > Tylopilus > Tylopilus alboater. Next base: position 33,372 of record JBBPMW010000049.1, on the reverse strand, counting down.
TGTTGACACAGTTAAGGGACCAACCCAGACTGTAAGTAGCATCTTCTCGTTAGACTTGGCAGTCCCTCACATGTCGACAGTCCCGATACAGTTCAGTTTACCAACAATGTTCCGAGTGGCAAGTCAGAGGTCATATTGCCGACAACCGCAACCCTGGTGGAGGTACCAGATTCACATTCTTCAGTAATATCACTCGTTATCCTCACTCTTCGTCCACTCACGTCGCTCGACCATGTTTCAGTATTCCTCGCCAGCCCCGACAACTACTTTCCCCTCTCAGACTATACAACAAGGCTACCCTGCCGAGTACCAATGGAATCTTAATGCCCAAGTTCACCGAGTCCAATCATATAACCCGAACATCTTCCCATATTATACGCCCCCATCTGCGGTTCGCCAGCCCCCTCAGCTCAGCACAGCGCAGCGCGTCCAGGCCCCTGTCGACGGACGGATGGGTTGGTATACCACACAAAATGTGCCGCTACAGTCCAGGGTGCATAATCCACCAGCACATCAGCCAGGTTTTCAACCAATACAGGTTCAACAACCCTCACAGTCCTGGAATAGTTATGCACCCCCTGTTATTGCTCTGCCGGTAGCGGGTACCATGCCTGGTACGTTCAACGCCGGATACATAAGAAGTGTTTCGGTCGCTAAAAGATATAGTCGCAGCCCCAGGATATTATACTTCCCCATCGGGGTGGATCAAGACAGCACCTACCCATAGTGGCCCGAGCACTGGTTCCTCCAATACGACGCACCGTGAACCAGATTTCCCGACGCAATCCACTGGTTCTCGACCCCCGGTTACCGCCCATAACCGACCGCAAAACCTACCATCACTTGCTCCCACCTCTCAGGTGCAAGTGCCACTCTACGGTGCCCCTGTATCATCGGCGAAGGTTCCTTCCGGCCAGCCTCCTCCTACCCGATCCCACCCAAAGCCGGCTGAATCTCAATCCCGACCCCTTTCCACAGCCGTCTCAAAACCAGTAGCAATTTCAGAGTTCCAACAGCTTCACAATCCACCGCAACAACCTCAATCTCAGCACCATCAGCAGCAACCCCAACCACCACCCCATTTTCAACAGCTTTCACAACCTCCGCCGCAGCCCCGACAGCATTCACAACTACTTCAACCCCAGCCTCAACGACTCCCGCAACCTCCGCTACCTCAACAATACCCCCAGCAGTCACCAGAGTTCCCGTCTCAACAACCTCTCCCGCCGCCTCAAACGCATCTGCAAGCCCCATCACAATCTGCCCATCGTATACCTTCCACTAGTGCTTCTCAGGCACACGGTCAACACTCACAGGCCCATGATGCCCAGCCTGTTAACACCTCACCTGGGATCTCAGAAACACAGCCACCTCAACCCACTATCGTGCAAGAGCAAGCACGGGGGCGAGGCGCACAGCCTCGCGCGGATCAAGCGACGTTCATTAAACTTTTCCAGATCGCTCTCCAGGTTGGTACTTCGTTCGGTATTAGATACTTTTTTCACGTCTGTCCAACAGCGTGGGATTCTGCACTTCAAAGCTTTCTTTCTTCAGGCGAAAGCGTCTGGCATAGGTGATGAATGGTTCAAGGCAGCCATTAATTCCTTGCCCCGGGATGTATGGGAGTCTTTTGCGGCGCAGGTCAATCAATCAGGACCTACCCTTGATGTCCCGTCATCCGCAGATGTACCTCAACAAGTCTCAACGATTTCTGGCCCAAATGCGCCAGTGGTCACTTCACGACCATCACAAACCGCTACTCCCCTCGTCCAAACGACTCCTGCTTCTCAACAGGTGGCCAAACCTAATACCCCCATAGAAGGAAGGATCACCCTTTCTGCGCCAGGGCAAACACCTGGACCGTATGCTGCACAATTGCAATACTATGCAGAACAGGCGACACAATCAGCACTCTCCGCACAAGTGGCAAGCATTCCAACAACACCCCGGGGGAATATTACTTCAACGATACAGGAAACGGTTGCAACTCCCACACGTGACGTGTCACAGGCTCAAGTTAATGTGAGGACGCCCAAAGACGCGAAGAAATCGACATTGGCGAGAGATATATTGCTCTCGCTTGGGAAGATAGCGCCAAAACCTTGTCAAGAAACGGGAAGCGAGTCGACGGATAAAGCTAATAACCATGAGGGTGACCAGCTACCTGAGGTCATCGCCGCACAACCAGTCTTCCACATGGCTCCGGGCCCAAAACTTCCAGTAATTCCACCAGGAACAGGTTTCGTCCCTGCTAATTCACCGTCGATACGTTCAGCAGGACCGAATATACAGGGCGAGTTGCTACATGTTGCTCCCCCAAATCTGTCGACAACCAAGTCGGTCTTGATAGATCAACTCGGACAGGCTGCTGTCGTTGAGGGGCCAATCACGATCGACCTTACGTTGGAAGATTCGGACGAATCCGTCGATGGAAACGGACAGGAACCTGAACCCACTTTCCCGATCCAGACGTCCACCAGCGCAGCCACATCGCAGCCAGTTTCTCTCACCAACACCACGAACCATACTCCTCTCTTGGAGAACCTCTCCTTGGAAGAATCGCCAGTTGACGTTGCCGCTGACGGTGACAACGCAGATGTGCGTATGTACAGCCCGCCCTTATCACAGGCCGCCGAAGAGAATATGGAGTCCGAACTTCTGTATCCCCCGCTTGGCAATCCAGAGCCGGTACCGCCAAGTTTCGAACCATTGCCACGTGAAGCAAGTGAGCACCCGCCAGATGGTCAGCTGCCGCTCTTTTTGCCTTCTCCGCCTGTTTCGCCAGCACCTACCGAGCCACCTGAAACGGACCTCGAGATGATCAATGACGAAGGCAAAAGTAGGCTTTCCCTCAAGCGACGCTCTGTCGACGTCGACGAGATGGAAATTGACACAGCGCTGCTGATACCACCACGCGTCAGGAAACGACCGAAGCAAGTGTATGTGCTCATTCCACCAGCGCCACTCTATGTCAAAAAGGCCATCAAGAAGATGAAGGAACGCGTCATGGGAACGGATATAGACTCGGACTTGGAAGGGGAGGGGGAAGATGAAGAGTGTATGAGAGCGTTCCTCGCTTCCGCTGGTCTCTAGCTCATCTTATTACAGTTCAGTATAGTCATCTTGAGCAGTTGTTGATTGAAGAATCCAAGTCGCGGTTATTGGAGCGGCGGTGTCGGTGGTTGAATTGCGGTGCTATCCTGAATTGTGCCGCCAATCTACTTGCGCATCTAAAATACCATGCTCGTGAAGAGGACTCCCAGGTATGGTTGTTTATGTTTATGCGGCTTCTGCTAATATATTCGCATACTCTTGAGGCTCCATTTCTTTGTCGCTGGGCGAGCTGTCAAAGACAATTCGATACGGAACAAGAGCGTGACGTACACCTTGAGAGACACACGATAAGACCTCTGCCATGTCCTTTTGCAGGTGGAGAGACCTTTGCAAGAGACTGACCTCCGCTGACGTCGGGTTCCTAGGTTGTGACGAGCAATTCAACAAGCCGGTCGAGGTGATGCAACACGAAGTGCAACACCAGAAAGCGGAACATGGGGAGTCCCTGGTGCGCAAACCAACGTACCAGCCAGTTGTACCTGCCATTCCTGCTCGTTTGGGTCCGCCACCACACCGGCTTCCGTCTCACCGCGTGATGCCGAGACGTGTTGTAAAGTGTCGAATATCTGCTGATAGACACGCTATCATGGGACCATGGGTATGGTCACACACCTCTCGGCGCTCGGCTTTGAGTCTTACTCTATCACGGTTTCAGATCCTCTGGAATATATTTGGCCCAGTTGAGCTTAATACGAGAAAACAAAATGCATCCATGCGTGGTCGGTTAGCGCGCCAAGCAATCAACCACGACATAGATAGCTCGGACCCTCGACATGATGACTACGACTTTTTGCTGGCGCTTTCGTCTTATCCTGCAAAGAACCCACAGCTGGATGATCTTGACTCTACTCTGATTACGATGAGTGCTGCTCGAGGTCTGACACTTTGGGGATCTGGCTCTGCCGTAAATAGCGCGACAGGAACTGCCATCCCTGAAGAATGTACGGATGTGGGCGCTGAGGTACCAATTCCTGCGGCCGAAGAGGCAGAGGTAGCAGAAGGGAAGTCGGACGGAAGCGAAGTGGCAGCCACTGCAGGAGACGCGGAGAACAGTAGACCCGAGGGACGGCAGCGGTCTGGCCAATCGGTGACTGTAGTGGAGGAGGACGCTGTAGAAAGGATGCTGATCCTATGATCTGACGCGGTTTCCATGAGCACACGGGGAGATACGGTATTCCTGATCCAAATAATAGTTGTAGGATGAGACGTGTGCCAGGACTAATAATCTGTCTACCGTATGACAGTGAGACGTTTTGACCGAAAGTGACAGGTGTGACGGGAGGCGTATCGCTTAAGCTGGTAGCCACTAGAAACATTCAACGACCCTTTTCCCCATCAAGTGTAGCAACCGCTCGGTCACTGCCCAATGCCCGGCTCGTTTGGTGAACACGACAGCAAGCGCTCGGTCGTCCACGACGACCTCCCAGTCCCACCATGCTACATCTCTTCCCGCTCCGCAGACGTTATCCTCTCCGACGTGCGTCCAACAAAGCTCTCGCCCGACGCTCTCAACTCTATCAACGCGTTTCTCGACGAACTGCTGCATACTATCCTCAGCGCTGCGTGCGCGCTGACCACAACGCAACTCAGAGCTGGCCTGCACAAGGTATTGCCCACCACCTTGGGCAAGGAGGCAGTGCTGGAGGCGGAATTGGAGCTGAGAGCATACTGGGAGCGTACAGGCGGTATACCAGGATCAGGCTCGTCTCTGGTGGTCGCCGAGGATAGTGCATTCAACCTCTCATGGACGTTCGAGGTGAGCAAGCCTTCCCTTTCACGCCTGTTTCCTGCTGGTATTTCAGTCTCATCCAACACACAACCACGGCAGCTCCTTCGCCTCAAGTGTGAAGCGTACTCGACCCTGAGCGACACCGACGAAAATTCAGATGCTGAAGCTCGCTTGTTCCACCGCATGAGCGTAGAGGGCATCTCTTCTCCCAAGCAGACGCTCCTCGCCCCAGCTTCTTTATATTTAACTGCGATCATAGAGTGAGCATAACCGATTACATACTAGTTGGATCTTCCATTTTTTGCTAATGCCGGTGTCACGTCAATGTCATGGTGGTAAGGTCAATCTGCGAGTGAGTGGGGCTCAGTTGGTTCTGCTACCATTATGATACTGATTTCTTCCACAGACACATCGTCTCGAATGTCGGTCGCGTCGCAGCTCGGGACAGTAGTCGAGCCGTAGCCAATGGGCAGGATCTATTCGTTGCGCTGTGTGAGGACAGTTCCATTTACGGACTTTTTAAAAAAATGGCAGGTGAGTCCCCGTCGCATTTGTTAATCGTTTTTGGACTGAGGTTTCATTTTTATTTTATAAAAGTTTATGGCCAAATTGAGGCGCTCTCGAAAATGCCAAGGGCGCGGCGGAGTATGTCGATTACGCCAGAGAATGATGGCGCGCCCTTGGCTGTCCGCCGCAATGGATCTATCCACCAGTCCCGTACTCGTCTGTCATCCGAGTCCGTCAACAATGCGCCCACTTCCACTGCACATTCTTCTAGACCCTCGTCGCGGGCTGTCAAAATGTTATACAACAAAGTTTCACAGGATTTCGTCAATGGAAGCGATCCCGGACATCGAAAAATGGATTCCTTCGCGAGTGCAAATACGAAACAGTCCCTCGCCAGCAAGGGTGACAGGTCTCCTATATCACCCACTTTTAGTGTATGTCATTCTCCCTCCATGCCATTTCGTCCCTTCTTCCCTAATCTCGTCCCTCTCTCCCAAGGAGGATACCCGTTCCCAAGAGTTTGACGACATGATGAGGTCAGGGTCGACCATGAAGGTTTCCTTGACCCCTGATAGACTGCGCACGATGGAGGTACGTACTCAGTATCCACCCCGTTATTGTTTTTCCGAGTTGACGGCCGCCAATCAGGTGTTGAACAGAGAAAAGGCACGCGCGAATGGTCGGCAAAAGGCGTCTTCAACGTCTGAAAAGCTCAATGGCGTCGACACACCCCCATCCCATTCCTCCCCAGAGCCAGCCAAGCGTACGAACGGGTCAACTCCATCTGTTCGACGTGCAGGCTCTATCATTGGCAACGAAGACGATCGTTTGATGCAGAAGCCACCGCCGACCTCACGGCCTCGACAGCTGAGTGCAGCAACCACCTCAAGCTACACCGCCTCCTCCTTCACCCGTGTCCGCGCATCCTCAACAACGACAGACCCCTCTACAACGGCGTCGAACACATTCCAAAACAAACACACGCTCTCAGAATCAAACTCTTCCCTTGCTGATCACCGCCTAGCCTCTGGCTCTATACTCAGGAGAAAGGCACCTCCACAGGAGCTGGACCTCAATGCCTCCCGGCCACCGCGCGTGCGAACTGTAGCGCGCAGTCGAGAGTCACTGAATCTGGAAGATATCATGGCGGGTTCGGATGATGATAGTATGGGAGAGTTGAAGCCTTTCGCATCCTCCAAGCCACATGGCCGGCAACGAGGGTTGTCGGCCAACACCAAAGAGTTGATTGCATTCCTTGCAGAGGGTCCCCCAGAATTAAATCCTGGCGAGAATTCGCTTTCTCCACTCTCCCCGACGCCTAAGAAATCTGGTCGGTTGCAGAAGATGATATCCAGAATCACCTTGGCTGGTGATACTGTCAAGTCCTCTCGCAAGATGATTGTTGGGTCTGGTGATGTTTCAAACAAGTCCATGACGAACCTTTCCCCCCTTGCCAATCGGCCTGTTCCACCTCGTTATCCTACTTCTGGTTCAACCTCTGCAGCATCCTCAGAACGTGGTATTGTGGACCAGGCGGGAACACATCCCCGTCTGCGAGCACAATCGTGTGTTCAAAAGCCGCTCCCTACTTGGGATGGCAAATCTGTGGAAGGGGAAGTTTCGAGCCCTTCTGTCACTCCTCTTTCTCCTGGAATGGAAGAAGTTTCACTCAGAACCACCACTCCTGTTCCAGCGAGATCTCAGAGGACCTTGGAGATTGATATCTCCCAACACACTCGGCCTATCGAGCCCCTGCCTTCGTCAACCTCATATTCACTCTCAGGCACTTCCGTATCTGTACCCGTACGTGTCGAAGCCACTGAGACAACCCCAGCGCTCGCAGTCCAACACCCGCCTTCGCCGTCGCCGCCAATTGTACCCCAGCGCGTGTCTTCCAAGACTACCTCTTCTCAGCGCCAGAAAGTTGCACCAGCGCCCGCTCCACAGACACCTCCACCACCACCATCTGTGCTTGAACATGCTCGCGAGATGCAGACGATGCTCGAGCATGCTACGAGTGTTGCCGAATGTCGTATCCTTGTGGACATGTTTTTGGCCCGTACTAAGCTCAATGCAGGCACGGCCAACTTGCAAGCCCTCGCTGCTCCGTCACCTCCACGAGACTCTGGTGGCAATGGGTTGGAAAGGACGATCGTCGAACTATTTCTTGGAGATGGGGAAACTGACGTTCAGCATAAATTATCCCACGACTCCCGTAGCGCAGAGCTAGCTGAAACCCCGCTCAAAGTTGCGGATGCCGCTCTCTTTACCTCATCGGCTAACAGACCATCGGAGTGCAGCGAACCCCGCTGAAAATACCCAGATTTTTACACCCTCTCGTCTCCGGATTCTCTTGATGGTTCTATCTCCCACTATATACGGTATCCAGCCATACCACTTCGTTTACTATCCATTATTCCGTTAAGTTTGCTGTCGTATTCGTACCCTTTTCTTACCGCTGTGCGTCAGTTTTAATCAACGTATGCTTTTGGAACGCCATCAACAACGCCCTCTCGAGCAAGAAATAAGCGATTTTAGCATTGGGGCCATGATCAGCGATTCCGTTGGGTTATCGAACCTCCAACGCGACCGCAATCCCCATGGCTGCCAATTCGGCACACAAGTAACGAAATACATATGGAACTGCCACCACGTCCATGTCGCCACCTTTTCGAGAGGAACCGAGCACATGCGCAGCAGGTATGGTCACTGCGACCTCGGGGGCGGGCCTTCTGTCTGCATTTTGGCCGGTAGCCAATGCTCTTCGCGCTTGCTCGCCTTCTTCCTCGGCAGCGGCGCGGCATACTCTACAATATTCGCCACTGGGACCTGCTGCTCTCATAGCGCCGGTCATCGATATCTCTCCAAGACTAACATCATCGTAGCCCAGCGAAATAATGCTACCGCATGTCCGGCAGACCCATGCAGTAGAGTAGTCGGAGCAGTTCATGAGACGATCTTGTAAGAGGAACGAGGTGCCGTGTGCGATCAGCGCGTCGCGTTCCATCTCTCCGAAACGAATACCACCTGCACGTTTGCGACCCTGTTCAACCAGCGACGTCCGTCGTCAATCCTGGAATGAGCGTAAGCATAAGGAACGTACCTTGACGGGCTGACGCGTGAGGGCATCGACGGGGCCTGTCGTTCGTACCTGAAACTTGTCGAGAACCATGTGACGGAGCCGTTGGTAATACACGGCGCCGATGTAGATGTCCGCTGCAAATTCCTCGCCGGTGATGCCGGAGTACATGGGCTCGTTGCCATAATAATTGTATCCTGCTGCCAGGAGTTGTTCGCCGAAGTAATCGATCGCCCTGTCTTCTTCCGAGAATCTACATCGAATCAGGTCAGTCTGAGATGGGGCAGGAAATTGGAAAAAAGGTGTCCGAACTCGAATGGTGTTGCATCCTGAGCTAGGCCGTGCATAGCACCGGCTTTTCCAGCCATACTCTCGACCAACATTCCAATCGTCATTCGACTCGGGAAAGCGTGTGGGTTGATGATCACATCGGGTTGTAGCCCGCTTTCCGTAAAGGGCATGTCAACCGCTGGCCATTTCTGTGAACAGACGCCTTTTTGTCCATGCCGAGAGGAAAACTTGTCTCCAATCACAGGCGAACGCGTGATGCGAAGGGTGATGTGTACTTTTTGGAGTTCGGTGTCGCCTGTGTCAGAACCTTTGGTAGACATCAGTACTGTGGGCAAAATAGAACAGTTAGCATACCTAGCAACCGGACTTGGTCTACAATGCCCTGCTCGTCGCCCTTGTACCTTACGAACTTGGTACGACCAGTTGTGTCATCCACGTACGCGGCGATCGGATCTCCCGCATCCAACTTGGTACCGACATAAGGCAACCCATCCCTATCCAGGAATTGCACACACGTATGTTGCCGGTCGCCTTCTTCCGTCCTGATATCGTGGCCGAGACCAAAATGAAGCGTAGCGACAGAATTCGACTTGGATGCGCCACGCACGTCCTTAAGGTCGATGACTTGTGACTTGTAGATGGTTCCGTAGGCGAAGCCACGTTCATGAGCGGATTTGTTAAGGATCATGGCATCTTCCATATCGTAACCTGTGTAGGAAATGACTGCGACGACGGCATTGGTGCCGTTGGGGAAGGCGTCCATGGCATAGGTGTTGTGTAGATGGGGTCGGACGATGGGGGTCTGACCCGTTTGGAGTCGGTAGAGTTTGTTGTCCGTTCGGTGTTGGAGAGCGGTAGATGGGGTTCCCATAGTTTGTTTAGCCATCTAAACCCCCAACGATCAGGATCACCGCGCAAGATCTTTCAGATAACACGTACCTGACATTGATAAATGTTGCGAGGACTCTATGGCACTTGCTGGTGAATACGCGGGTTGTATATAGCCACTCAACTTACCTGGTTAAAATCGGAAAAGGGTGTCAAGTTCGCGAGGATGGAAAGGAAATTCGTCGGTGCATGTTCGACATGCGTCGTGACACCAGACTCGATCTCATCTGGCTTCACTGCTATATTCATATACACCTGCTCGAAGGATCCAACTTGATCGTCCTTGCCGTTGGCCAAGAACCTGACAGGCCTCATCATCCGCGCCCTTGAAGAAAACAAGAACAAGCCGGGATACTGTCCACCTTTGGACTCCGGAACGAAACCAATTTCAAGATCGAGTGGGACCTTGTTGATTTCCTCCGTTTTCCATATCCTCAGATTCTCTGCAAGTTGTTTCGCAATAGCCGGTCGTGCCCAGCCAATAACGCGACCATCGAGCTGAACGCAGAGATTTTTGCGACCGTCCACCGAGGATGAGAAAGGTTGGGTCATGCCATGAGCGGCCAGGAGCCCGGGAATATGGACAACAGCGAGAGGTGTAGTGATGATGCGACAGGTTCGGGAGAGGTGGTTCAAAAGGCCACACGGTGAGCCGTCGGGTGTGTGAACGGGACAAAGAAACCCTAGTCAAGATGATTATCTGAACACGTACAGACGTGTTTAGGCGCATGTACACACCCCATGCTTCTGGGAGAAGCTTTCGCACAGTAGTTGTTTTGAGTTCTGCAAAGAATGCACCGCGGTGTATGCATCTGAAATGGCTGATATAGCGTGACCAGTTAAGCTTTTCTGCAACAATGGTAAAGCCAGAGGCCTGCTGTAGGTCAAGACCCGAGGGGGAAATCAGATTTCCAGTCGCAAGGAAATTGGACATCCTTGAGCCAATGTCCCAATTGACCTTTTGAACGACTTTCGTAATGTACCGCTCTATACCAGCCATGAATTTCGGATAATGATGTGTGAAGTGGCAACCCACTATCCAAGAAGTCGGGTGGAGGCTCAGCTCTTCGGACATCTGTGGCGATCTGATTGCGGACTTGATTGAGGACCTCCTCGAGGCGTTCTTTTATAATCATGCCATACAAGTATCCCGGGAGGAGAACCTCTTGGTGTTGGGGTGAATCTGGGTTGTCTGCAGAGCATGATCCGGACACCAACGCATACAGCTTGCGCAGCATGTAGCTGAGAAGGGGGTCAGCAATCATCGACACCAATATGAGGAAACTCACACTAGCATCCGGAATTTATCACGGGGTTCTTCAAGATGGACTAGAACCATCTTTTGGATCAACCACGCACCGAGAATTCGGTTGTTCCAATCCTCTGGCATGTCCAATACAACGCGGAATTTGTCACCCAGGTATTCGAGACACTGATCCCCCGTATATAGACTGTACATTTTGAAGCTACGCAGGAGCAGCTCCACACGATCAGTCAAGAAGGTGTTTTCATAATCTTGCATTATGACATGTTCGAATATCTCTCGATCAGAAGCACCGATGAGTGCTTTGAGAATCAACATGATAGGGATGACGTATTCCTGTTTTCGCCAGCTGAGGCGGAGCATAGCACTCCCGTTGGAGAGGTAGTGAAGGGTATTGGTGACGCTAGACTGGTCAGGTCTAGCGCAACGGATTTGGACGGCGTACTGAGTATAAGACGGACCACGGTTCGTAAAGGAGGGGCGGAGGAGAGATATGACATGGTTGCGACGGGGAAGTATAAGGTATCGGATAAGCCTCTCGTTTCCGTTGATAATGAAATATCCGCCAAATTCTTCCGGCTCCTCATGTCGCCGAACAAGTTCGGAAGACGAAAGACCACGCAAGTTGCATCGAACCGACTGGGACGAGTCAGATAACTGATACACGTGGGAGAAGAATGTGATTCTTACTCGAACCATGATTGGAACGAGGCCACAATCTCGCATAACACATTGATCTGGATGTGCATTCCCGTTTATTGTCCAGCAGACTTTGGTCTGCATGCGACCCCTGTAGGAAGTGAGTCGTTCCCGAGCCTTGCATGGTAATCCAATTCAGAAAACAACCTAAGGGCGTAAGGGTGTCAGATACCTCTGCCGGGTAAACTCTCCGTTCTGTACTCCAAGTATCGCGATCGGGGACTCTGGGAGGCGCGATTGATACCTCCTCAATCCAAACTGACATCACGAATCATGAAGCGAATCTCTGCGTGGGCATAGTTAACTCACAGCTGAGGCGATTGCCCCACCCTGCCTGACCGCTCTCCGTGCCAATTTGACCGGTCCCATCGAACACAACACGTTCACCTAAATTCTTCAGAGCGATGGATAGCAGACCCTTCCCATCACCATCGCCCTTGGGTAGCCCAGAGTCGTCGAAGAGAGCGTTGAAAGACTCGATGTGTGGTATAACGAATTCGTTGAGAATTGGATACGTGGATGCATGTTTTGGCGGTTTTTTGAAGGATTCCTCGCGTTCGATCGTGTTAAACGTCGGCTTTCGTTTCTGCCCGTCCGCCTTGCCTGGCATCGCGTACGTCCACCACTTTCTGCTCACCGTCCGCCAATTTTTTGGGAATGCAATAATCGTGGGAACTATATACTAAATACGCGTGAAATCGGAATATGAAACTTTTAATCCCCGCGCCTCAGTCGCTCGCGCGGAACTTTGGGGCGACAGCGACGACGAGGGGTCCCATATTGTATCCTGTTTCATCGCAATGTTCGGGTCAAACACGGTACAGTCTTCCTGGGCTAATCCCCCGCAGAACCAACAGCAGACCCAAGGTTCCGCTTTTGGTCAACCAAGCGCTTTCGGAAGCGGAGGTAAGTCATTTACAACCTTCTTCCTTTCGCACCTTTAAACCACCAAGTACAGCATTTGGTTCAACCAACGCATTTGGCCAGCAACAGCAGCCAGCAGCGAATCCAATGTTTGGAAACCTTGGAACGAGTAACACTGGAGCCTCGACCTTTGGTTCGTTTGCCTCGCATATGTTGTACGATTTTGTTGTCAACATTACATTCAACTGTCAGGCGCATTTGGTCAAAACACCGCTGCCTCCACCGGCACTTCTGCTTTTGGCGCTCCTAAACCAGCCACTGGATTTGGTGCGTTCGGTGGAGGGGGTACCTCAGCGTTTAGTGGGGGTGGGAGTGCATTTGGGGGGACTCCTGCTGCTGGAACATCGGGAACCAATGTATTCGGATCCACCGCTCCGAGTACGGGGAGCGCCTTTGGTGGCGGTAGTTCGCTTTTTGGGCAGCCAAAGCCCACAACGACCTTTGGTGCCACTCCTGCAAGTACGCCGTATTATATTTACGAAACCCTATCCCATCTTATACCCTTCAGTAGCAAGTACAGATGCCAATCCGCCACCTGTGACGACAGGCACGTCTACACCAGCTTATTCTATCTTCAACGAAAAGGATCCTTCGAACCCAAGTACCATCCTTCAATACCAAACCATTACAGCTACGCCGGCTTATAGGGGTACATCTTTAGAGGTAAATAAACGCAATTCAGTATTTTGCTTCCATTCGTCCGCAGTAGTTGATGTCGCGAATTAGGAATTACGCTTCCAAGATTATCAACAAAATCGCAAGACGGCTGGTGCATTTGGCCAAACGTCATTCGGAGCCCCTACCGCACAAGCAACCAGTCTTTTTGGGGCACCAACCACAACTCAGCAACCTGCAACTAGTTCGATATATGGAGGTGGTACCACTGGCGCGTTTGGAACTACTACCCAGCCTGCTACGGGCGCATTTGGAGCCTTTGGGCAACAACAACCCCCCACGAGCACCAGTTCTGGCACGAGCATTTTTGGTGGAGGTTCTACGTTCGGGCAGCCTCAACAACAACAACCATCTGCCTTTGGTGCCTTTGGTCAACCTCAACAACCACCTCAACAGCCCACTGCAGGCACAGGTACTAACATCTTCGGTGGCACAAGTACATTCGGGCAACCAAAGCCTGCTACAGGATTTGGAAGCACCTTTGGTCAACCAGGTATGTGGCTGCTCGCAATTGTCTTACTTTCCATCTGATATGCTCCACAGCAGGCGGAAGTACGTTTGGTGGTAGTACGGGCACTGCTAGTGCTTTCGGTCAACCCGCAGCTCAGCCTGCCACTGGTACAAGCATCTTCGGCCAGCCTCAACAACAACAGGCTTCAAACGCCTTTGGTAAGACTGGTCCGCCTGAACCTAAGGACCGTTCACTGATTTTAGCTTTCAGGTGCAGCTACTACGACGAAGCCTTCCATCTTTGGCCAGACCAATCAGCCAGCTGGCACAACCACCGGTTTCGGTACCGGCCTATTCGGTCAGCAACAAGCTCAACCAACGCAACCTACAACAGGTCTTCCCGGAGCAACTCCAAGCACAGGTACCAGTCTCTTTGGCCAACCACAACAACAGCAGCCCGCCCAACAAACGGCTGGATGTGAGTGTTACATAATTTTACTTGTTTTCTTAGCTAACGGCGTTTTGACAGTGTTTGGTAACACCACCACGCAACCATCTGGTGGGTTATTTGGTGGCGCAACAGGTGGTGGTCTGTTTGGTGGTACGCAGGGGACCCAAACACAGCAACCAGGACAGACGAACCTCTTTGGTGCGCCAAGACCCGCAACAACTGGGACGAGTCTCTTTGGTGGTGGTACCTTTGGGCAGCCAGGCACAATTACTGGGGCCGGCACTCAGCCTACCTTGTTTGGGCAACCGCCAAGTCAACAAACGATGGCCCAGCCGACCACAGGCACAGGTACCAGCGCCTTCGGAGGTTCGTTGTTTGGCCAACAAAGACCTGTTGCCCCCGCAATCAGTACCATACCTTCTACGGGCACCCTGGGTACCTCGTTATTCGGTGGTAGTACTCTAGGCTCGTCAACGACCGCAACAAGTGGACTAGGCACGCTTACCGCCTCTATAGCGGAACCTATATCCAGCAACTTGCCTATCTTCTCGATGCTGCCACCCGGTCCCCGTGCTGTTCCCATCGATCAACAACAAAAAAAGAAACCAGGTTTCTTCGTAGATGCCCCCACCCGCTTGCCTGTGTCGCGCCTCCCAATCAACTATACGCCAGCTAGTTCGAAACTTCGAGGCTTTGGGACGCCCGCATCATCTTCTGTGCTTGGTGTTCCTGGACAGAACCTGTCTCTCAGCAACGGGAAAGCAGGCCCTCTTTACTCAAGTCGCGCAGAAGTTCCAGAGAGCATTTTGGGACGCAGCGCTAGCCCCGCCTTGGGTAGTGGAGGAAGACAGAGTGTGAAGAAGTTGGTTTTGGATAAGAAAGTTGGAGCCTCGGACTTGTTCAGCAGAGCTGGGTCACCAGGCTTGCGCGGCAGCCCAGTAAAGGTGACTTTTAGCCCTGCGCTCGGTCAAGCTGCGAGAGAAAAAGACGTAGCGAGAGAGAAAGAGGCCGCTACACAATCCCCGGAGACTCTGGCGCAGACTACTCAGCCGCCTCCCCGCAGCGTACCAGGTCGATTCACAGCACAGAGTTCACTCACTCTGGGGCAACCTTCGTCTTCGAGCAAGGTCGCGAACGGTACCGAAGCTACTTTCATCTCCCCACCTCTTCAACATGGCGACTATTGGGTGAAACCTGACCTAGCCAAGCTGAAGACGTACGGCTATGAAGAACTGTCATCATTCAAGGATTTGGTTGTGGGTCGAGTTGGATACGGGGAGGTTCAATTCCTTGAACCCGTCGACCTCACTGGCCTTCCTAAACTTGGCGCACTTTTGGGTGAACTCGTGCGATTCGACGACAAGGAGTGTAGCGTGTATCCCGACGGCGACGAGGCAGACAAACCAACACCCGGGACAGGTTTGAATGTCAGAGCCAGGATCATACTACTGCGGTGCTGGCCTACAGATAAGGCGACGAGAGAACCCATAAAGGACGAGCAGGCACCTGCGGCGGTCAAACATCTAAAACGGCTCAAGTCGATGAAGGAGACACATTTCGAGAGCTTTGATGTTAAGGAGGGAAAATGGACGTTCACAGTGGATCATTTCTGAGTGGAGTGTTCGGTTTAATTGGTCTGTGTTCGTATATGTTTCATCTTCCATTGTACTCGGAACTGTTGCAGAGTGCTATATCATAGGGCTGAGGTTCAGTTGACGCAGTTTCACTCGGTACATGATTTATGCAACATGTAGTATAGTACATGTCCATTTTGTTCTAACCAATGCAATGTTTAGATTGAAACGTCGGTTCGGAAGTCGGCACGTAACCTAACTGCTTGGAGATGCAATTTCGGAATGCTCTGAATTAGCCATGAAGGTGAGCAAGAAAGGCTCGTCGATTGTAACCCTTTTTCACAACGCTCCATAGGTTAGCCTATCCGAGGACGAACTAAGGCAGCACCGTGCAGTGACCATTCGCGGAGCACTTGAAGGCGGGATCATAGGGACCGGAGTCGTCTTCCCCACCCTCTACCTCCTAAACAGGCGATCGAGCTACTATCGCTCCGTCCCCTTCCCAGTCAAGCTGCTCGGTGGTGTCATCATCGTTGCACCCCTTGTCACCATCCAGGCCGAGAAACGAAGTCTGGAATTTGACCGCCGGCATTGGTAGGTGTAAATTGCCCACTCGTGACGATAGGTCCGAGGTACGTTACGTCCATAGGACAGAACTGGGAAAAAGTTCTTTAGAAAGACGCGAACACGAAGAACGCGAGAGATGGGCTGCTTCGGGCCCAAAGGACAAGGCGGCAGAATGGGCAGCGAAGCACCAACTGAGCGTTATCATGGGGAGCTGGGCGACAACGATGGCAGTCGCCGGGAGCGTGATCATGCGTGATCCGTACGTCTTTCTTCTCTGAATTGGCCAGCTGCTCATTCGTTACCTGATGGATTGATACGGAGTAGTTTGTTAACGATGCCGCAGAAGGTAAAGAACGATGTGTCTCAGATAAAATGTGACATTTATGGTTTCCTCGTTCGGGGCTAGGTCGTTCAAGTTCGCCTGTGGGCCCAGGGACTCACTATCGGTGTCGTAATCGCTGCGGCCGCACTGACTCATGCCCAACGCGCCCAAGCAATGGAGATGAGAAAGGTGAGACATCCCCGGGGCTATGGCGGAATTAGCTGTAACACTTACTTTGGATCCGCGAAGCATGGAGATCATTTTTGGCAATATGCGGTTCGTTGGTCAATCAACAATTACATTGATAATGTCTCACAATAAACACCCTTAGCTTGAGGATGAACGACTTGAAAAGGATTTGCAAAAGACTCGAAATGTGTGAGGTGGTTGCGGAGTTGCTGCTTGGAGTTAGCTGAATGCTATTGTGTCATCCGTGATGCCAGTAACCATTTGTTCGTTTCCACGTGTATTGCATCCATAAAAAAATCAGCAAAGTTGCTGATTTTTTTCAGACATCTCACAGTCCAGTGAGTCACGGGTTTATGATCGGTTTGATCGGGGGTGCGACTCTAAGAAAACGTTTGTCGAGCATAGTAAAGAACAAAGGTACTAGTGGCTAAAATATGGAGTAGACGATGCTAGGTCAGTGCCTGGGTCCAATAGTAACGCTCAACTCAGGCGTAGAAACGCCAGGCAAAGTAGGCACCCAGTAGAGTGAGAGGGACAAAGTACATCAAGCTAGAAGAATTTCAATTGAACGGACGTGAAATTGATGAGGATATGGCAGCTTACTTGGAGCCCTTCTCGACAGCACTGTGGACAGCTGGGTTCGACGAGGCTTTCTTCGACTTGGTCGGAGCCTGAGGATGCCTCGGAATTTAGCCCAGAAGTTTTTATCATTGTACCACCCAGTACTTACGCTGCCTTGTTCAAGCTCACCCACTAGGAGGCCAGGGAGGAGCGCACGGGCTTCGTCAGAATGGCCGACATCCTCGAAAGCCTCTGTTGCATCTTTGCCTGTAATGGATGTGTTGGGGGGTGTGTGGTCAAAGAAGCTTGGAATACGCGCCTGCCTCGCTGATAATTACCTCGTCACCACCGGGGTGCTAGCGTCAGACCTGTCAGTATTACGGCTGCTCATCTTCTACGCAAGAGAGGGATACCTCGTCGATGAACTTCGTTACATTGTACACTGTTTTTGGTCAAGACATCAAATTTCAGCCAGTATGAACGGACACGTCTACGCGCCTTTGCCATGGATGGCTACCCAGAGATTTTGCTTGGTGTTGTTGGCCTGAAGCTCAGAGTACGAGACGACCTTTGACATGTCTACGACGACGTTGGTGGGGTGGAGGTAAATAAGGAATAAGGAGGGCGGAGCAGGAGAAATGGGAATGCAAGCAATTCGGCAGGTGTCTGAGAATATTACGGTCGTATAAAAACGGTGCGAGCTTCGCAAGTTCCCACACAAATCGGAAGACTTTGATAATTCATGCTGATTACGCCACGTAAGCTAGCACCTCCGCGATCCCAACAAATTTTTTGAAGCAGGGCGGTACAGTACAGTGTGTCTGAATCTAGTCTGCAAATATTATCTGCTTGGTTTAGTACTCAAATGCCCACATACTAGACTGCTCATTGAGCAGATAAACATTCAAGCGTGGACCATGCAATTTCCATCTGCCACTTCACCAGTAAGAAACGAAAGCATTGTGAGCTGTGTTCCTAGGCAAAGGTGAGTGGAGGCGGTATGAACTTTGAAGACGTGTTCGCGTCCACAGCAAATCTTGCTACGAAAAGGCGTTGACATGTACAATGGGTGAAAATGAATCACCAGTACGGCGAGGTTCAACGGTATACATAGGTTTCAGCTCCGATTGAATATTTCATGCCCCGCTGCCAGCCGTGCCGACAAGGTTTGCCATAAGCAGAACCTTTCTCTTGACCGCATCCAAGCTCTAGTCAGACCGACTCTTCCACGAAGATGGCTTTGCGCGACGAATTGGCCGACATCCTTGGCGGTCCCATCTTGCAAAGACCGGAATCTGGCGTATTTGCTACATTCTCTCGGTACCACTTCGTTTTCAAGTCGGTAACCCTCTTGGGAGTTGGTTTGTTGGTATGGATCACATGTGCCCGCGGTCTCGAACATCTCAAGAAACATCGCGAGTTGAGGTACAGAAAGTATGTCTCTCATTATAATACAATTTCATCTCTTTGACATTTTTTCCAGAGCGATGCGTAGAAAGCACGGAATCCCCGACTCAGACTGTCGTCCTTTTGCTGTAGCATATGCCGCAGCAAAACGTGCGCACCTTGAACGCGAGGCCCAAGACCGAAAGAAGACGGTCAATTATGTGTCGGACCATAATCCACCGGTTGTGGGTCAGCGAACCGATGCACAAAAAGACGCGTGTCTCCTGAGGAAACGGGTTCCCGAAACCAGTGAGTCAATCAAGACGTCTTAGCATGAACGTGGTTCATCTCATTGTTTCATCACGGATCTTCACTATCGCGCTTGCACCGCGTGTAGCTGTGGAACTTCATGACTATCACCTCCCTGGAAAACACGCCACTGTGTACGATAACAAGCGCCCTGACGTTTATGCCCTCGATTTTGCCGATCGTTACCAACCCAATCCACGGCATCGAGTGGCCCTCCCAGAACCATTACCTGTCGAAAGGCCTCCCGTCCGTCGTGCGAGCAGGAAAGAGCCTGTCGTAAATCTCGATAATAACGAGGAGTCAAGAAAACGCTCATTTGAGGACGAAAGCGACGTTGAACATGAGACACTAAAAAAGTCGCGCATAGA
The DNA here is from genome assembly GCA_038090535.1 of Tylopilus alboater. NCBI lineage: Eukaryota > Fungi > Basidiomycota > Agaricomycetes > Boletales > Boletaceae > Tylopilus > Tylopilus alboater. The sequence goes on along the minus strand of JBBPMW010000049.1, from coordinate 14,025 downwards.
TGGCGACGAACTCATGGATGGAGATGAACAAGCAGACTGGTACGCTCAGTACTCTGACAGGTCATCCCGACGAGCATCCAAGGAATCTCTTGACCGACAACCTGATGGTAATTATGTACATATGAACGGTCAAGAGAGATCCAAACGCGTTAATGACCTCCGTAATGAAGACCACGAGCCCGACAAGGCAATGGAAGGCGCTGACGAAGATGAAGTGACAGACCTCAAGGCCGTGGTGCGTGGCAAGAAACGTGGTCGGGCCGAGGCAGGGTCAACCTTTGGGGGCGATGATGAAGAGGACATCCGGAATGGAAGGGCATCGCATCACCGCAAGCGTCGAACGATTTCACGGAGGATAGAAATTCCTGCACGAGGGCAGAAACGCGACCGCGAAGTTGAATCGCCTGAAAGTGAAGGCGATGGAGTTGACTCCGAGAATTCCGGAAGACGTGCTGAGCGTAGCTCAAAAAAGAAAAGGGGCAAGAAGGCTGCGTCTGACGAGGTCAGCGAGATGTCGGTGGAGGATCCTCGTGTATCCAAGGACCCTCTCTGTGGTGGCCGTAGAATTGGCGACGGTTGGGAGGCTGATGGTGTGCAGTACAAGGTGGGCGACAAGGGCCAGCGGTTGCGCCTCACTTTGGTTAAGAAGGCCAGGAATAAATATCATATGGTACGTTCTTTCCAATGGAGTTTCACCCCTCACCCACTCACACGTCCGCCATTCAGCCCCAGGATTCCCAACACCCAGACCGATCAGCCGCGCTAGAGATTTACGTGGAGATGTGGATGACAGAAGAACAGTACAATCAGGCAGAGGTTAGACAGGAGCTGGCTTGGCAAGAAACACCAAGGGAGTCGAGTGGATCCAAGACTCCCGATGCTCTCGATTCCCCTACCAAGAACGGCAAGAATCTCTTATGGCACTCCGTCAAATGCAGCCCCGCTCGTCGACCCTTCCGTCAATTCATACCCCCTAGCGTTTCGACTCGTATCAACCCCTTTGAGCAGTGGCAGTCGCAACCTATCTTAGGTCGTCGTGTGGCCTCTTCTGGCGCCATTGTTTCACCCATACTTCCAGGTGTTGTTGATAGCCCAACGCGTCCTGGTTTCCGCGGCTTCTCGAAGTGGGAGAAGCAGGATCGAGAGGCAGAGGCAATGGCCAGACTACGGGCGAAAATCGAGGAGCAAAAGAAAGCTCAGGCATCGTCCTGGAAATCAGTTGAAATGCCAACGAGCGTAACCGCCCCTCAACTTTGCATCAAGCCGTCGTCTGTTCCTACAATCACACTTACTCCTGCGCCGGCTGCAGCTGCAGAAGGGAAGTCGGATGATAGTACTCCGCAAAGCAAGTCAAACATTCCGACTTTCTCCCTTGCGATCCCTCCAAGTACCAGTGATTCTATCAAGGGTACTGTTGCCGCTGGCCCCACCACTACTTCTGGTGTATCGCCGTCTTCCACCTCTATTCCTGCTGTCACACCATCCACACTCTTCCCTAGTGCTCCGACTGTTCCTACTGCGGCTTCTACTGGTTTTCTTTCTCCGTTTTCGTTCGTGAAACCACCGCAAGTACCATCATCCACCTATGCAACCGCTCTGTCATCTGCGATGCCGAATATCTTCGGGAAGGGGCCTGATGCAAGCACGCTATCCTCATCTGCTCCTTCGCCTTCCGCGCTAGGAGTAACAATGCAACCTCAACCTCCCTCCACTGAAAGTGCCTCTAAGCCAGCCCCATTCTCTTTTGCAAAGCCAGACATATCCTCGTCATCTCCCGCTGTTGTTGCTCCCCCTGTTACCAAATCTCAAGCACCAATTTTCAATGCTACCTCTAGTTCCCCTTCTACCGTGACCTTCGGTTTCCCTGCAGCTACTAAGGCAGAGACTGCAGTTCCTCCTCCCGTCTCGGCCTCCGCCACCACGTCTGAAAGTTCGAAACCAACAGCCCCGCTCTTCTCATTTTCTGGTGCACCTTCATCCTCATCTACCGCTACACTCCCCACAGTATCCACACCTTCGGCACCCAAGTTTTCTTTCGGGAGACCGTCTACGACATCGACACTCGCGCCTAGTTCCAACCTAGCGCCAGGCATCGCGTCCCAGCCTAAACCAACTCTTAAATTCGGTCAGACACCGCCTAGTGCAACGAATGGTGTTGCAGCTGGTTCGAATGAGCCTGCAAAGCCTTCGCCGTTTGGAACAACATCTGCGTTTGGAGGCTCGACGTTTAGGCCACCTTCGACTTCTGCGACGGATCTTTTTGGGAAACCGGTTGCCGTGGACAATGGTTCCTCGACATCTACGCCACCCAAATCCGCGCTCGCACCTGCAAGTGCAATAACCTCCGACGGCACAATTTCCTCTACGCCTGCTGGGGCCCCTGCCTCTGGTAACGCACCGGTCTTCTCATTTGGTGGGAACAACCCTGGTTTGAAGTCTGCTGAGGGGTCGAAGTCCGCGTTTTTGTCCGGAGGTGCCGCAGGAGGCTTCAATGCCGTGACTATGTTTGGCAGCAACTCTACGGAAGGCAAACCGACATTTGCATTCGGTGCCTCCGCCGATGGCCCTAAACCTACATCTTCATTTGGTGTCAACATAGAAAGCTCGATGGCCCCCTCTGTCTTCGGTAGCACAGCTGAGGGCCCGAAACCAACAACTGCATTCGGTGGCGCTGTAGATGGATCAAAATCGACGTTTACTCTCAGTAGTGCCGCAGAAAACAAAGCTACGTCTGGCTCTGCTGCGGAAAGCCCAAAACCAACGTCCCTTTTTGCCACTGCCTTCGACAGCTCGAAGCCCTCCAACACCACAGACCCTTCCAAAGCTACCCCCACTCCTGGAAGTACCTCATTCGGTGCATTTTCCTCGGCCTCACCATTCACGTTTGGGAAGAAGGATGATACGGCCACCACTAATATATCCACGTCCGCGAGTACGCAGACAAAACCAGCAATTTCCTTCAATTTCGGAGCTCCATCAGGTGTGACAGGCTCGATGTTTGGTCAATCGTCCGCCTTCGCGACGAGCGGCGACTCGAGCCACTCTGCATTTGGCAAGCCTACAAATGCTACGCCCGGTGCCTTTGGGTTTTCTGGTTCCGGGGGTTCGAGTTCATCAAACACGTTCACATTTGGCAAGCCAGCGGCACAGAATCAAAAACAGGAACAGTGAAGAGGAGGGTAAGGCTCATGTAAACTTCATGCATGATGCATGATGCTTTTGAAGGGGGGTTCGGTTCCTGTACTCTGTCTCATGCCCTGCACCCACCTTCATTCCGCGAGGTGGCCGATGAAGAGTCGGACATTCAACGACATCATGTACACTACGCACACCTTTAACTACGCTTTTTGTACTCGGTATTTTATCGTCCAAAAACACATAGTAAGTCTTACAGGCGGAGTTCTTTTGTTCACCGTTAGTTTCTTGGAAACCCGGCTGAGGAAGCGAAGGACGTGTTGTTCGTAGCATGGTTACTGACTCGACAGCCCAAGGGTGACCGAATAGGTTCCTGCCAGCTAACTCGATTGGTGTAAAGTCCGATTACGACCTGGGTTGTTCGATCTCTATGCAGTTGGCCATGTACTCTTTAAATTGCCTTTTTTCTCTCCATGTTTTCATTTAAGCGTTCAAGATTGTCGACGGCCATATCTAATATTAATTAGTATTTATAAGCTGCAGGCGCCGGCGGCTAGCATGCACCCACGTGATCTGTTGCCGGCGGAGCGGGGCTGAGTCCGAGCTGCCGCGCATCACGCGCCGGCGGCTAGCGTGCACCCACGTGATCTGTTACCGGCGGCAAGGGTGCTTCCACGTGATCGTTGCGTAGCACTTTTGCGTCGCAGCTTACATATTGTCAGTGACCGTATGCATGGAACAGCGCTCCATCATCGGAGCAGAGCTGCTGGCGCTGAAGGCAACCTGAGCCTTTGACATGTGACAGGAAGGAATTTTCAGGCCCATGTGATGCATGACAGACGAATCGAGTGAAATGATACTACAATGAAGGGAAGACACTTGAGGGTTCGGCACAGGGGGAAATTTACATGGCTGTGCTGTAAATTGCTTACCAAAAGGAATCTCCTCCGACTTTAGCTTTAGCCGGCCGGCAAATCTTCGGGTAATAAAGTTCTCACGCTCAGGTACAACTCGCAATTTCCCCGACCCGTACAACGTCATATGTATTCCCACGGTCCACACTTCCTCAAAATACGGGTCCTTGTGATCATTCGATTTTCGTTCCAACGACCCGTATTTCGCTTGTCACGATGTTCACCGACGCCAAAGCCCTCGTCGTCATCGTCTCATGTGCACTTGTCGCACACGCTCAGTTTGCCAGTGGAGCCTCCTCCACCACCGAGACTACCCCTTCCGATCAGTCTTCCCTCCTTCTCGACGCCTGCATTATCACCTGCTCGTCCCAAGCTGCTGCGAGTAGCGGCTGCTTGAGCTAGTACGATTTTTGTGTTCCCCCGCATCGCACCTCGTTGAAACGTTGACCCCTTTTCAGTACTGACCTGCCCTGTGTCTGTACCTCGACAACCTTCCAAGAGGCCGCTGGCGCGTGCTTCCAGGCAAATTGCACCACATCCAACATTAAGGCCGCGCAGGCTATCCAGCAACATGACTGTGCTGTCAGTGAGTGGTGCTCATCTCTTTCCACATTCTCTTGACCGATTATACGTCATTGTAGTGGGCACTAGTTTTGCCTCTGCCGCTGCTTCGGCCGCGATGACAGATGGAACGTCTACCGCTCCTTCGGCCGCGATGACAGATGGAACGTCTACCGTTCCTTCGACCGCGACGTCAGAGGGAACGTCTACCACTCCTTCGACCGCGACGTCAACGGGAACGTCTACCGCTCCTTCGTCCGCGACGTCAAAGGGAACGTCTTCGTCCGCGTCTCCGACGCGCTCTGCTACGAGCTCGAGCGCAGCCATGGCGCTGTCTGCGCCTTTCTCGCTTGGCAGTCTCGTTGGCACCCTCGTCGCTTCCGCGGGGGCTTTGGTCGGTGCTGCCTTTGTCCTGTAACCAAGTTGCCTCACTTCATGGCTCGCTTGGCAAATGAATTCCTACACGTACGCGTTTACTTGCTCCTTGTATGGAGTAGAGACAGTGCTTATCGTTAATATTATGTAGTACCTAACTATTTAATATCGGACCCACTATCTCAGGGAATGAAATAAAAAATGGCCCTTCAGTCCGGTCTATTTCCAAGGAGTGAGACAAACGCTAATCGACTACCGCGATGCCATTTCGCCAGGCGGCCTCTCGTGAACACTTTTCATTAAAGGATCGAAGCTCGATGGTAACAGACCACTCATTCTTCGACCTAGTCGCCATACATACAAAACATTGCATGCGCCTGATCTCAATGAGTGCTCTGAGAAATGAAGCTTCTTCAGGAATTTTGGGTCGATGGGACCCAGTACGCGACGTAGAAATCGCTACGCCACCGCCTTGCACTGAATCAAAAGCTAGATGACCCATCTTCATGGCCAAGTGGCACCAGAAGACGTACCATTTGATCAAGACGTATCCATCCGGTTCCATCCACCGCCAAAGTTCTGGGCATCTTATTATACTTGACACCATACGTTTCCCCTCCTATCCGAATAAACGTGTGCGACGAGCACAAGAGCCCTCCTCAAATCGGTGTTGCGGAAATTACAGAGCGCAAGGTGCCAGGGGATTGCAACATGGGGATGGTCGACAGAGCTTGATGCATGATGATCTGGTGACGACGTTCGAGCAGGGGTGGTGCGGAGGTGGGAAGTGACCGTACATGGACGATGGAGGAAGCTGCAGCTTATCTAGGTATGCGGAGGTGACAGGTTGACGTCTCTGAGGGCTTTCATCGAACTCACCGGGTCGGATTGCCAACAGTCACGATCACATCCGCTTAGTGATAGCGTCGCCAATGATGAAAGTAACGGGCAACCGACTGTGACCGAATATGACAGCACTAACCGCACGTTCAACGTAGCATCTTGACCTCATTGTCGTCCAGGAAGCGAGTGTGTATTGATCTCTGAGCCGCGGGGATCACCGATGACAATAGCGCAAGGATCTTCATGCTGACATTGACTGGTAACACCGTCGGCGTTGATATCAGTATAGGCACGGGAACCGTCGAAAGGTTCGAGTAGTTGAAATGACCCGTGGTTGTCATGTTGTAGGCCCCGACGGATCTCAATGGGGCAACGTCTAGCACGCGCGAAAGACATCCATGGGAAAAGGCTGGCCGATTATACTCCCCGAAAATGAGGAGGTCCAAGCATGAGCCCGAGTCAGGAAATGGCATCAGTAGGACCGACTACTGTCTTCATGGCAGATTAACGGTTTGCCGCCGATGTGTCAGAGAACCGCTCCAGCCTTGTCTCGAACTCGGATAGTGGGCCGTGTGTGCAGTAGAGGGCATCAGCAAAAGACTCCACACACGTAAGACTGGTGCGCACTGTCAAGTCCGGAACGATGAGCCAACAGGAACGATTAATGGTACCTCGGGGCAGGAATTTTCACTGAAAGGTAGCTAAAAAAAAGCGACAGCGGCATATCGCCATTGTGTGCCGCCAGACAAGATGGTGTGCGATGTAGGAGACTGGAGTGAGGCCTGGCGAGAATGGATGGGGGCCCAAAACTGAAGCAAGAAGTAAAAGAGATGGATAGCTGCCAGTGGAAAGACGAGTGAAGGAACCGTGACGACAGCAAGAAAAAAAGTGGGGCAGGTGGGGGAGGAGAAGCTCCGAAATGTGCGAGCTCGGTCACTGGTTACCCATTGCCAGTGCTTGCCCCTTGGATTATTTGCTGAAATCTGACAAGCCACGCCCTGGAGGTCCCTGGCTCGCCCGCCCCTCAAGGCATAACCAATTTTCCGAGTACACGGACGGTAGAAGAACGACCATAGCACTGATCCTGAATTTTGAACGCTGTAAAATGCGTTGAAACGATGGGTCCACGACGGCCAGTGCCTGCATATAGCATCAGCTCAATTGCTTGAAATTCCGAGACCGATCGTCCAAGCCATCTGATATGAGTTAGGTCGTGAATTCAAGCTCAAGTTCCAACAAGGCCGATGATATACTGCCACAAACAATGTAGGTAACGCCCACGGATCGCTTCCACACTGCACACATCCATTTAGACAACACCTCGCCATGTCTGTTTTGTTCGAGACGTCCCTTGGGGACATTGTTATCGATTTGGAAGTCGAATTATGCCCTAAGAGCTCCGAGAACTTCCTCAAGCTCTGCAAAGTATATTATTACAACCTCAATGCGTTCTTCAATGGTGAGTCCCTTCAAAAGATGTTTCGGAAGCTATTGAAAATGTGTGGTCTTAGTGTCGAAAGACTTTCTTGCTCAGACGGGAGATCCGACCGCTACTGGCACGGGTGGGGAGTCAATCTGGTCATACTTGGCTTCACAAAGAGAAGACAACTCGGTACCGCGATATTTCGTGCCGGAAATCGTACCGAAACTCAAGCATACACGCAAAGGGACTGTCTCAATGGCTGTAGCTCCTTCCGTCGGCGGTGACAGAGGCGGTTGTGGCAGCCAGTTCTACATCACTCTCGCTGACAGTATCGAGTATCTCGATGGCAAGCACGCCGCTTTTGGTCACGTAGTTGAAGGATTGGAAACCCTGGATAAAATCAATGACGTTTTTACTGATCAAGACGGACGTCCGTTCAAGGACGTTAGGATTCGCCATGTTGTCATCCTTGGTATGAGGACAGAGGGCGTACGTTATCCTATACTAACGCGTTAATCTGTAGATGACCCATTTCCGGATCCAGTGGGTCTCGCTAAGCCACCCTCTTCACCTACCCAACCACCGGATAGCTCCACAAGGATTGCTGAAGATGAAGATGCTCTTGCTACTCTGCCTGAGGAGGAGGAGGAGCGTGAACGTCGGAAAAAAGCTGCGGCAGCATCTGCGCTGACGCTCGAGATGGTTGGCGACTTGCCTTTTGCGAACGTTCGCCCCCCAGAGAATGTCTTGTTTGTATGCAAACTGAATCCGGTCACCCGGGACGAAGACCTCGAGCTTATTTTTTCGCGGTTCGGGACCATTATGAGTTGTCAGGTAATCCGCGACAAAAGGACGGGAGATTCGTTGCAATACGCGTTTATAGAGTTTGATAAACGAGAGGACGCTGAGCAGGTTCGTTCCACCAATTGTTTTTGGTCAGAGCCTGAACGTGTACATCAGGCTTATTTCAAGATGCAGAATGTTTTGGTTGACGATCGTCGCATATGGGTTGACTTGTACGTATGCTCAACGCATCAACTGCTTTACCTGATCGCGTCCCGCCCAGTTCCCAATCCGTGTCTCGGCTCAACACCTCCTGGTCCAACAACCCCAAATTGGGACCGCGCTGGAAAGGAAAGGGCAGCTTCGCAGGGCGAGACGATCTAGAGGAGAGTCGCAGATATCGAGGGAACCCGAGAGAAAACGGACGTGGTGACTACGAAATGGTGTTTGAGGTCTCTGAGGTTGGAGCATCGCACCACCGCAGCAGGCGTCGGGATCGATCCTCGGAACACCGCCGACGATCCCGATCCCGATCCCGGTCGCCGAGGCCACGTCAGCATCGACACAGCAGGGACTAGCGGCGGCAGATCGCCTGTTTACGCTTGTTTGTAAGACAATGCAACGCTTTCAAACTTGGTCTGAACTCTACGTAAGACAGGGGTGTGATTCATCGGTATGTAACTGTCCAGTTCTCGTCTTCCCCTTCCACGCTGCGCCACGGCTTGACTCGTGCGGAACCTATAAATCTACTCTTTGGCACTGCGACTGAGCCCAATCTCTGGACGTGACTTTCAACCACACCATCATGACGGTTCTTGACCGCGACTCGTACTCAGAGGACGCCGACGTCTTTCTCCAGTCTGCAGACGGCGTCAAGTTTTGTGTCCACCGCTGCATTTTGGCCGCCGCATCCCCTTTCTTCGAACATATGTTTGGCCTTCCTCAGCCCCCTTCGGACAGCAAGGAGCATCGCCCTGTGATTCCTGTGTCAGAGCATAGCTCCATTATCAGCACTTTGCTCCAGTTCATCTACCCAGAGCCAGACCCCGTCATCACGTCATTGGACGAGCTTGTCGCTCTTCTCACCACGTCCGTCAAGTACGACTTTTTGGGTCCTATAGCCGCCCTGCGCAAAGAGCTCCTGTCACCCCGCTTCCTCGACGAAAGCCCGAGTCGCGTTTACGCCATTGCTTGTCGGTTCGACTTCGAGTACGAAGCACAGGTTGCTTCGCGGCACACGCTCTCTTGCAACATCCTCGACTCTCCTCTGTCCGATGATCTCAAATACATCTCCGCACATGCCTATCATCGACTTCTGGTGCTCCATAGGACGCGTGCAGAAGCCGCGCAGGCACTTCTGAAGATACCACAGGATGTCAAATGCATGCAATGCTCCGGGCCATTTTACGGCGCTTTCGTCCCGCCAAAGTGGTGGAAAGAGTTCGAAAAGTTGGCGAGGGAGGAGCTTTCTGTACGACCAACGACCGACGTCATATTCAGCATGCCATTCTTGGCACGAGTCGCGCAAGAGTCGGGATGTATTCGATGCGCTGGGAGCATTCTTGACGCACACGCGTTCTTTGCGGACCTGAAGAAACAGATAGAGGACCTTCCTTCTACGATATGAGTGTACATCATTTTCCACACTTCATTCCGTGATCCTGTCATTGTTGCGCTCGTTGACCCAGCTGCGCGTTCGTTTATCCCCGACACAATTTCAGGATCTCGTAATTAGCTGCTTTCCGTCCGTATCACCACTCCATGACATCACGAAGCACTGATTTGGTGTAGATACTGTATGTAGCATAATACCTTTCCTTGGCTTTATAGATGCCACCTCAGATCTATGTACTAATCATCGTAACCTAATTTGGGCTGTCGATGGATATAGCAGCAACTTCGCTGCTTGGATATAAGATCCGTTCCATTGATATAAATCTCCACACAGTTTGACGTGGAAGCGTGACTCGGACAGCGTCATTGCGGACATCCAACTCGAAAGTGACCATGACCACACCACAGCTCGCCTCGTTCAAAGTGCCGGTTGTCGACAATGAGCCGATGGTGAGTGAATTGTCGTTCTCTCTTGTTCGATCGCTCAAAAGACGATAGAGGAACTATGTCATGGGCTCGCCGGAGCGAAGCGGTCTAGAGGCAACCTTGAGACAGATGGAACAGGAACTACCCTTCGAGGTACCCTGCATCGTCAACGGCGAGGAGGTTTGCAGGCACACGTACCAATTATAACTCATCGCTGAATTCATCTGGCGGTTCAGATCAAAACTGGAAGACTGGCGAAGCAGGTCATACCATCAGATCATGCGAGGCACCTGTGTACCTACCATGAGGCAGACGAGACCACCGTCGCGAACGCGATCGACGGAGCCCTCGCCGCAAAAGCAGAATGGGAGGCCTTGCCATGGAATGATAGGGCCGCCATCTTTCTCCGTGCAGCGGAGCTTGTCAGTGGCAAGTATCGCTACAAGCTCATGGCAGCCACCATGCTCGGTCAAGGCAAGAATGCTTGGCAAGCTGAGATTGATGCTGCTGCCGAGGTGCGTTATCTGCGGGTCGCCACCATGATAGCTGCCCCAGGCTGGCTCTGATTTTGTACGATAGCTATCAGATTTTTTCCGTTTTGGTGTGAAGTATGTGGAAGAGCTTTATGCTCAACAGCCACCCAAGAATTCACAAGGGTCTTGGAAGTGAGCTCGTCTAGTATTTGTCACCCCGTTCTCCTCTGATGTGCTCGTAGCCGGGTCGAGTATCGAGCGCTCGAAGGGTTCGTTCTAGCTGTCTCTCCATTCAACTTTACCGCCATCGGCGGAAATCTTCCCGGAGGTCCGCTTCCATCTAGCTTTCACACCGGTCCTAATTTTAACTCGGGTTTGACCAGCACCCGCGCTGGTTGGAAATGTTGTGGTTTGGAAGCCCTCGCCTGCGGCCACCTATTCCAATTACCTTGTTTATCAAATTCTCGCCGAGGCAGGTGTCCCTCCTGGTGTTATCCAATTTGTACCTGGGCCACCGCCCGAGGTCGTTGCACAAGCCATCGGACATCCCAGTTTTGCAGCGTTGCATTTCACGGGAAGCACCTTTGTATTCAAGAAACTTTGGAAGGATATTGCCGCAAATCTCGATAAATACAGAAGTTACCCTAGGATTGTTGGCGAAACTGGTGGAAAGAACTTCCATATCATTCACAGGTCGGCAGAAATCCGCAATGCGGTGTTCCAGAGTATCAGAGCAGGCTTCGAATATCAAGGTAGACCACATGGTCATTGATTTCAAGCTAGAAGACTCAATCGCGTTACAGGACAAAAGTGTTCCGCGCTTTCCAGGTTGTATGTTTCTCGTTCGACCTGGGACGGTGGATTCAAAGATCAGTTATTGGCCGAGATCGCGAAGATCAAAGTTGGGGTCGTCCAAGACTTCATTCATTTCATGGGTCCTGTCATGTAACGTTTCATTTTTATCACGTGTGATCTGCATTTATAATGATTCGTTTCAGCGGCCGGCAAGCCTACGACAGGATCCTGAACTACATTGGGAAGGCAAAAGCTGCTGGCGGGGAAATTCTCATCGGAGGAAGTGGTAAGTCGGTAATACATGTGTGTCTTGGGGTTAAGCAGCGAATATTGTTCTACTTCCAGGTGATGACTCCAAGGGCTTCTTCATTCAGCCAACTATCATTTTGACAAAGGACCCTCAATCAGTAACTATGACCGAGGAAATCTTTGGTCCAGTGGTTACGGTAACTATCACATTCAAGCTTAACAGGACTTGCTGTAAACATATCGTCACACAGGTCTACGTGTATGACGACGCGGACTTCGAGAAGACCCTGGAACTGATCGATAATACGTCTGCCTACGCACTGACTGGTTCTATGTAGGTCAACCCTGGTACATTCGAGAATCAGATGTTCACTTTGCTTGTAGCTTCGCAGCTGACCGAAAGGCGCTCCTCACAGCCACGAACAAGTTGCGCAACGCGGCTGGTAATGTATACTACAACGAGAAGTGCACGGGCGCTGTTGTTGGACAACAACCTTTCGGCGGTGCTCGTGCAAGCGGGACAAACGATAAAGCGGGGAGCATCAGCATCTTCTATCGCTTTGTGTCGGCCAGAAGCATAAAGGAGAACTTCGTGGGGCTGGAGGGTTTCCGGTACCCATCTAACACTGTTTGAATGGAAGAGAAAGTGGAGAGTTGGCAGCTCAAAGAAGTATGTACTTGTGAACCAACTTTGTGTAATGTACGATCCGACCTGTCGCCTGAATGCTTTCAACGACCAATCGGATGTCTTTTATAAGTACATGCAGACCGTGACCCTGTAGCCCCAGCGACGGGCAACCTCCGCACTGCGTGCTAGTACTTGCGTACCGCCTATCTATTCGAATCCATGACCAGATTGTCCCGATCTGGCCTCGTCCGAGTCACAACAGCGACGGTTCTGACGAATCATCTCAGCCCACCACTACGTTCTCCTGGTAATACCGCCTTTCGCTCCATTCACCGTTCCGCTAGTACCGCCCCTGAACCCGTAAACCAAAGTGCCAGTGAAAAACTCTTTGCGGATGCTGCCCGAGAAGAGGCCCGAGAAAGCAATAAAGACTCCTTCTCAGAGGGCAGTACCAGCAGATTGACGCAGCTGGAGAGTCAACACCAGAACTGGACAGGCGAAGAATCGATACAAGATGCGGTCTTGCGGATGTTGGTCGACAAGTATAAACCCCCTCGGACTTGGCCCATCCGGACCGCAGACCAAAAGCTGAAAGAGTCGCCCCCGCAGGTCCGGCAGTCCACTGTTCCTGTACAGGCGACTGCTCCTACTCCTGCACGCCCATGGAAAAAGATTGCAGACGCGCCGTTGCTTCCTAGCATCGAGGGCCATAGACCTTGGCATACTACCTTTAAAGCACCTTCGCATGCGGCTGCATCGATAAAGTTGGGCAACTTGGCATCATCGCCTGCTCGCCCATCTGCTGCTGGATCTGACGACAGCCACGGACATACAAGACGAACCGAGAGAGAGCTGGAGAAGCGCAAACAACAAGCTCGCCGGTTGTCACATGCACGCGAGTCGACCTTGGACTACCAGCTTGGCCTGAGATGTGGACGCGCCGGCGATGGTTCTTCTCTAATAAACCCTGTCAGTCTGAAAGGATGGAATAGCCTCATAGAGGAGCGCATAGAGGTACGAAAGCCTCCTGTGCAGTTGTAAATAGACTCATTCCGTAATTGGTACAGAAAGCACGGCTTTCAGGTCAGTTCGATAAGGTGGAAGGCAGGGGGCAGCCAATTGCTCGGCTGAGCGATGAGCGCAATCCGTTCATTGCTAGGGAGGAGTTTCTCATGAACCGAATAGTGCAGCGTAATGGTGCTGCTCCTCCGTGGGTGGAAGTTCAATTAGGTTTGTCATGCATGATTTCGTATCGATTGCTTGCAAGCTAAACGTCACGCTTTAGAGTTGGAAGCTTCAGTGAATGCTTTTCGTGAAACCTTGAGGCAGTCTTGGACCAGGCGCGCGATTCGGACGTTGACCATAACTCGACCTGCTCCTTTCTTAGGGACATTATCGTCGGGCACAGTTGCGTCTCTGCGTGATCGGGAATGGGAGGAGCGAGAACGCTCTTACCATGACGCAGCCATTGCCGAACTCAACTCGCTAGTCCGGAAGTACAATGCACTGGCACCTTATGCAGTCCGTCGGGCATATTATTCGCGGGACATCGAGCTCGTGAGGGCCTATCGCGACTGTGGGGAGGACATCCTTCGAGGGCTAGATGAACGAAGTCGGATTCCCCTACGCTTCGAGACGAAACGGTCCATGGATGATGATGGTCCGCAAGGGGTGGGCACGCTTCTCAGCCTTTGGCATCTCATACGGCAGTGGACGCGAGCGTTGAGCAGGCGGTTCACCAAGGCTGGTTGACAATTTATTATGCCAGCACTCACCTGTGACAGACCCTACACCTAATACATGTAA
>JBBPMW010000048.1:0-37540 GCA_038090535.1 Tylopilus alboater | reverse complement strand
AGCAATTGTTCTGCATCAGAGAGATATCCAATACCGAATATGGCCTGGAGCTCGGCTCTTTCCTTCACAAAGCGGCTACCGACGATCGCTATGGACCAATGTACCTCCAGGCTTCCGTTGTAGCCCTCTCTAAGAAGCAAGTGGTCATAGCCCTCCGAAAGTATTTGGCGGATCACTTACGTGAACGGGTTACCGAGGAGAATGAGCTATGCTACGAAGCAGTGGTTTTCTCGCCATGCTTGACCTACATCGTTACCCAACAATGCAATCGAAGCGATTGCCCTCTCGGTCACATCAATCTTGCGGATTTGGATGCCAAGTATTACAACACGCGGATCGGCATCCATCTGCAACAGATGTGCATTCTTCAATACATGTACTCCGCAAACCCGCACCTTGTGAGGAGAATAACGTACGTGCAATCGTATGTGCAATCTCCTGTTGTTTGGTAGCATTAATTGATTTTAACTAGCGTCGTTGACTGGCTTGTCCATCTCTACGAGGCCTTCAATCCGGAGCTTCACATTCAAGGTTCAACAGCTGACCTCGACTTATCTATGATCCCTGCTGCTAATGAAGGCAGGGGCGTCATGAAGCACTGGGTGTGGGAGGCACTTCATATCCTCAGCGTGCACCATGATCCCAAAGGCTTTTTCACCACTGCGTTGAAGTTGACGAGTCTTTTGTTTGTCTTCGACAAGTCGAGTGCTCTCAAGTGTATCAATCAGGCTTACTTTGTTACTCGCGACATCAGGCCCCGGGAGTTTGTGTATCCAGACGGCTGTGATGGTGTCGAGGATCTCCTAAACCTCTTTGATGGCACCATGCAAACTAGCATTTCAGCAGGTTTGAAGTTTTTACGGTACGCCTAACAGCAACGTAATCACCCACCGCGTTGACCTGGTTACAGGCATGTCCTCAAGGAGGCGTTAGCTGTGAACCTGTCTGTTTTTTGTGATTGTTTGGAAGAAGTTATCGGCAAGATCTCAGTCTCGTGGCGTCTTTCTTACGATCCACCACTGGATGGCCTCATCCTTCCACGCGGCTGGCTGTCTTCAAACAAGGATTTCTCTCGGAAGAAGGAAGTCAGGGTTCCATTGCTCTTAGAGCTGTTGGACTGTGTGCGAGACTTGTTGATATTCTTGCAATCAGGCTCTGCAAGCGGTGAGCATGCTAAGCATCAGCAGCGATCGCAAAGACCGGCTGACTCTGGAATCAAGAGATATATATGCTGTCGCATTCTAAACTAACAATGACTCTGTGCAACGTCTTTACTTCCAGAATGTTGGTCTTCCTTTCTCTTCACGTTCTGCGCTGCTAACGATGGCATCGACTAGTTGTAGGGCACTTTGCTTCCGTGCGTTCATTAGCTTGTCTACCATAGTAAACTCATTGCCAATAACGCTCATTAGTGGCTCACAACGTACGAAATCCAAAAGTCATCCTCAGTGTGAGGAATACCTTCAGTGCCCTGCAAACAGTTGGACCGATGCAAAGAGCCCATTTTCTGTATCGAAAGTAAGTTCATACTTTCTACGCATAAATGCTTCCTGTCTTATACGACTTTAAGGTATACATTGGCTGAGCCGAACGACTACTTGAAAATGATCGTGACTTACGATGCCGGCGTGGTCATACAGGACCTTGTCCAGCTTCTTCACAAACGAAGGGCATTAGGGCGGCCCTTGCGGTTGCCCCGGCTTACGCATATCCATTATGAAAACCCATCGGATATTCCGTCATTAGTAGCCCCTCAACTCGTCTCGGCTCGCTCAAACCTACGCGCTGATGCTCGAGAGTTCGTTCCTCGTGCAGTTCACTCGTTCCAAACCGAAGTAGCCGAGGAATTAGGAGCGGAAGAGCCTTTACCTGAGGAGCCCGAAGCTGAGTCGGTTGACGAGGTTGATGAGGAACCACAAGACCTCCCGCCCGTCATAGATGAACCAGCGCTGATATGTGCGCATGAACCCACCGAAGAGGAGACGATGGCAGTAGAGACGATTCGAACTGCTTACCGCGCCTATTGCAAACGTCGTGAAGCCCATGCCCGTGCTGTTGGAACCGAACTGAAAGCGCAAACAAACACGGTCTTTCTTGCATGCCTGAAGAATGTATATGCTTCCAACTGGCGGGAGAATACATACCGCACTCTGTATCTCTATGCTTTACCACGTCTCATCGTGTGCCTTGACAAGGCCATCGCTATCGCTTACGAGTCCAAAGGCAAGACAAAGGGTTTGCTTTTGAAGGAGAGTCACGAGCGTCTCGAAGAAGTAATGCAGAGCACAAACAGAATAAAGTGAGTCTGACAATCGAGGAAGACGATGGTCTTTTTTCAACAGCCATCTTCTTTTAGAGCTCTACTCAAGGATGGTCACAAATTACGCAAAATGATCGAGCCAAATGCAGCCATGCATCAAGTAAAAGACAAAACCGTGATGAAACAGGCTACTTTGGACGTCAAGGATTTCATCTGTCAATTCCCCACCCTGGCTCGAGAGGTACAAGAACACTTTCATTTTGCGTATGAACTCGTGTTGGTCAGGACGCAGCCGGTTTCCAAACCGGAGAAGCCGACGTTGAATACGGAAGATCTGTGACATTTTGCTGTACTCTGGTTGCTTGCGTACGTGATAAAACCTCCTCTCAGAACCCGTCCTCGCACTCATTCTGCGTAATTGCATTGGGTCTACAGCTGGAACACATGCCGGTCGAGAATGATGATTGGGGGCGTTTGAGCTATGAAATTTCGGGACTACCGCTATGTACATACATCCCGGAAGCGAGTCATATGGTGTCAATGTTTAATGTGTTTTGATGGGTGATCTAAATGATAATGGCATTAATACTACCCGTGAGGGCACCCTGATCTAGTCTACTGGTATACTACAACCATTCTTGCAACCGTTCAATCGTTGCTCAAAAGCTGCGACCAGTAACCCGAAGCCTTGGGATAAGTGATTGGGCCCAGACGGGAGCGATGCATGTCCTGATCAGGCATAACTCAAACCAAGTTGGTGGCTGTGTAATTCATTTTGCGCACTACTACTAAGTAGGGCTAGGACTACACTGGCCATTCCATTCGGTCGTCATGTTCGCACTACGGAGGCTACGGTCCCAACGCCAGATCAGACTGGTTAGCACCACGGCTACCCTACAGGCAGCTTCTTCAACAGCAACGGCGCCAGTCAGCGAAGACGCTTCTCTCAGCAAACGTCGAACCCGTCTACTTAAGACGCGTCGACCCGACATTTCGCTCGAGCAACCGCGAGAATGGAAAAGACCTCTTGCGTACGGGGTACTTCCCGCATTTGATGAAGCTGTGAAGTTCATCAAGGCAGACTCGGAAGCATTGAAAAGGGAGATGCAAGATGTTCAAGCTTTGCTCAAGACCGCCAAGCAGGCACCCGAACCGGACCCAGTGGCGATCAAGCGGACGGAAGAAAAGCTGGAGTATCTCGAGATTCAGAGCGAGATAAACTTCCCCGAGGTTCAGTGGAAGTGTGCAAACGGGATGGGTACGTGAACCGTTTTCAGTCACTGCAATCTGCACGTTCTGATTGCACGGCGCTTGGTCCTAGCGGACATGTCAAAGGCGGTGGATAGGCACGTTATTGAACAGCGCTGGAGGAAGGAGGGCGCACTGGACCTCTTGGTACGTCATTTGATACTACTCCTACCGACTCAAACTCATCGTTCCCTTAGATGGAACGCATTCACCAAATGCATGTCGTACCCGACGTAGTTCCCGACCTTCACCCGTCCTTTGACCTCCGCGTGTCCTTCCCAGAGCACCAAACAAAAGTAACGTCGGCAGCACCAAAATACAGGTTCGTCGAGCCAGGGGTTTATCTGCTGCCGGAGCAGGTTAGTTTCTTCGTTCCTTTTTAAGGTCATCGCTGTTCTGAATCGAAACAAGACTATTTACCCTCCGAGACTCCACAAAGATGTGTTCCACATGGACGAGCGTTTATACACCTTGATCATGGTAGATCCAGGTGAAAAAATTTCGAGATTTGACGTCGTCCATCGGTTCACCGAGATGTAGATGTACCCGACGAGACAAATAACACATACCAGCCCTTCCTTCACTGGTTGCAGTATGTACCCCATATTTTCACGTGTATCTGAGGGTTATGACCATTTTTTCAGACCGAATATCCCTTTGTCTGCGACCTCCCCTTCACTGATCTCTGGTGTAAACTCCCATACGAAGTACATACCACCACACCCTCAGAAGGGTACACCATATCATCGCTACACGGTTCTCCTGCTTCCTCAGAAGTCGCATATCGATGTTCCAGTCGTCGAAGCGGATCGGCGCCTTGGATTTTCGGTAAGGGAGTTTATGGCGAGATATGATCTGGATCCTTCCATTGGTGGTGGCGCACACATGTGGAGGGGTGAATGGGACCCAGCCGTTTCCAGAATACACCGGGATCTCCTCGGTAAGTCCCAACTCCTCACATCGAGGTTCTGGATGATCAACGTCATTCTCGTGCAGAAACGGAGGAGCCTGTCTATGGAAAACCACCGAAACCAGACAGATATGCGGATGTCAGGGGAAAGAACCGATATTTCTCATAATGGAATGGAGTGCTTGCATGTAGTAGATCTGCTATTACAACTTAGATTGAGATCATTCTGAACTTCGACTTCGTTTCTTCCGCACCGCGGTAGGTACACGTACATTATGGTTTGAACCTCCGATTGAATCCTGCCGCATCGCAGCAGACCTGTGAGGTTTTCATTACATTTTGTTACTCGTGAATGCCGACTTGCGTCGGCGAAAACCTTGCTTGACGTCTGTTAACGTCTGTGTTTGTACTTTTTATATGTCACAATGAATTTTTCAAATCTGAATACCACCCATTGCACGTCTATGCAAGTAACTTTATGTCTATGTCATTCTATGAGGCAAGCCGTCGATAGACGGTCAGGTAAAATCCGTTTGTGTTAATAGGGCTGCGCAGATTCCCACGAGTTAAGCTTGGTTTGGACTTAGACAGGACCACGTGCTAGTAGGATAACTATCAATTCACATGCTAAGGGTTTATTTTAAGGTTTATTTTCTTTTTCTTTTTCAAATCTAAAAATTCCAAACTCGTGAGAATCCACGCAGCCCTATCAACGTGAATGGATTTTACCAGAGCGTCTATCGATGGCTTGCCTCATAGAACGGTTTGGTCACCAGACTACGTACCCGTACCTGCACGGGTTACCCCTACCCGTGGTACTGCCTAAATATCTGCAAGGCCAAATGATTCCATATATATTGACGCTTGCTAGCGGCATGGCGGGAAAGGCCGGTGAGTTATCTCACGGTTATGGGTGGGGTTGTTGTGGTGGTGGCAACAAATACTGGTGAGTTGAGACACAAAAGGCAAAACACAAAAAAGGAAGGAGTTTCCCTGGTGAGTTGTTCCCACGATTATGGGGGTGGGAGAAACCTTGTCAAGCAAGGTAACCTGCGCCAAACTTGAACACCCTTGGTAACCGACAATGTCTACAGCACAATCGCAGCAGGTCCGAGCACCTCCAGAAGCACGCAATGTAGCCCAATTCCTACGAAGTAGCAAATCTGGCATGAAAATACGTGTGGGAGCTCTTAACGGCAAACGGGTAGACTACTTCAAAGGTGCGCGCAATTTCTTCTTAGCCTGTGTCTTCTATCGTTTTTACCGTCAAATCACCAGGCAAATCTGCCGTCAAAGCCCTTCTCTCCCCAACCTACGCGAAGCTAAAAAATGTCCCGGTCGTGACCAATGAGGCGGAGGCAGTGGCAGTCCTGACGACAATAATTCCTTATGCCTTCTACCTACGCGTGGATCGCGGCAACCCCACTGGTTCATCGTCATCCTCTCCACGCCACGTCACTGTCGTCCCACGACAATCATTCGCGCAAGATGGCTACTATGCATGGTTCTACGAGGGATCTCAGTGGACGACGTACGCCGGCGGTCTCCTCATGGTGGCCATCATACTCGCCGGAGTCATGTTCCCACTTTGGCCGCCCATCATGCGTCTTGGCGTGTGGTACCTCAGTGTGGGGATGCTTGGCCTCATCGGTGCCTTCTTCGCACTGGCAATCATAAGACTTATATTCTACGTGGTCACCGTCGTCGCCGTGCCTCCAGGTATATGGATATTCCCCAAACTCTTCGCAGACGTTGGCGTGGTGAGCACCATATCATAATATCACATGATCTGAGCCGCTTGAGGAGTCGACTTTACTACAGATCGAATCATTCATTCCGTTCTGGGAGTGGGATATGCCGAAGAAAAAGGGCGGTAAGAAGAAGAAGGCCAAGACGCCAGCTGGGAAAACACCGGAGGAGAAGCTCGCAAACAACGGTGGTGCTTATATCGAGGAGGTTGTCGAAAACGAAACCCCCGATTCCTCGCGTCCTGGCAGTCGGTCTGCGCGAGTCGAAGAGGTACCGGACGAGGATTCGTAGAGTCTGCTCGCGGCGGAGTTTTTGCACGTTTTGGCGAGGGGTACGTCCTGAGCTTGAACACAATGGCTCAGGATCAATGGACTCATTGTTCAGTCGCATTATTCCCATTCCCGTAGTCTCGTTGGACAATGTTCATGCATACTTTCTTCCAGGTTTGTGAGCAGTCTGATGAACTTGGAAAAATACCACTTATGTCGGAAAAAAACAAACATGCTGTGCGCCGTCTAGAGACGCATAAAAGTACGTATGTGAACCTATTATATTCAATTAGTGTCCTAGTGTTACAATGAGAACTGAATGGTTCCCCAATAATTTCCGCGCGTTCATCCAAGAGTAACATTCCTAGAAGCACAATGCTGATTCCATCGTATTGCAATGTAAACTCATGGGAGACCTTGGAATGAATCATGACAAGCGTGCTGAGTCGTTCGTGTGGGCCCGGTGCCGGAAGTGCACGCGCACGTCCTCATACTGGGATATGTAGTGTTCGTTGCGTACTTGGACAGTACGTATATACACTCACAACGATGCAAATAAGACCTCGAGCCAGTGCAGCAAAGCTGATACTACGTTCGCGAGATCTATTAGAATGTCCAAACGCGATCGAGCAGGTCTATCCATGGACATGATGAGCCTGAGGCATGCAATACCGTAACTGTACAAGAAGACATAGGCATACCGCTGACAAACCTGATCTGTTGGCATCAGCTCAGACGCGACGAAAGACATGTACATCGCAAACGCACACGACACTCGAACGTGCTGTTGATATCGATGATGGAACGACATGAGCTCTCGAGTGATATTCCGAAAGTGAGAGCGATCTACTTGCCCCAGATACCAATGAGATACAAAACGTCAAGAGGATTGAAAACAACTCGCTTACTCAATTGAATTCTAGTGAAACTTGCATAACACTTGCAGTAGCTGTGGGAGACCCAGCGGAGGAACTAACAAGGTAGGTAGCAGGTAGCACAAAACCGGTGACTATGTATGCGATTCTTACCACTAATTGAAGAAGAAGCAAAGGAAAACTTGAACTGCACGACCAGCCTATCCACAATCCGTGGCAATAGAACCTATGTTTGTACATGAGTTGTAATGCTAAGCTATTCAAGAAGCTCACATTTGTACGCCGAACGCCATCAATGTCTTCAAAAAGTCGGTTGCGTATCACTCTTGAATGGTAAGGGATGTCCTACTGATGCGAAGGCACCGACCTGGAAAGGCCAGCGAGTCAATATTGAAGCAGGCAGGGAAACAGGAGATTCCCTGTTTCGAGCATTCCTCTTGAGTGATCGCCAAAGATCCTGGGTTGAACGAGAAACCCACCAGGTGTTCACGAACGTAGAGTGCGATCAACTTCTGGAAGTACAAAGGGGAAGTCGATTTCTCGCCCGACTCGACTCGACTCATCACCACATCGTGAACCACAGAGCCATCGTCTTTGACGTCGCGAATGGTGGTCGCAGCGAAATACTCGTAGAACTACAACTTGGTTTGTGATGTCAAAGTCTATGCTGACGTAAGCTGCTCACAGCTAGAGTGAATTTCTGTCAGTGACCGTCAACACCGACTCCAACGATGACCAACGACAATGACGACTTCAAGCACCAAGTGGCCATCAAGCTCTCCAGAGCCTTGAACACCATAAACCCAAATGATCTCCTTGCAGAGCGCGTAATGGACATTGCAAAGTCGAACACCGTAGAGGGTTTCATGAATGGTAAGTTCTGCCGTTCCTCGCGTCATTACCTCGTTCATCGTGTTCTCCTCAGCCGCTCGGGCTTTTGGCAAGTTTCAGAGCTCTTTCCTGACCGAGCTTCATTCCGAAATCGTATTCCACCAAAAGCAGGAGGCATCTGGTCTGGTACCCCAGCCAGTTCAAGGCATCACGGTGCATGGCAGTGAAGTTCTGGAACCAGATATAGTTCGCCCAGGAGGTCTAATGAGGAACGATACTGTACGACCAATCCACCCTTTATCCCTCAGGCACTCACAGAGTTGTAGAGACACACATTTCGTCAACCAGCTAAACCTAGCGAACCTCCCACCCCCCGCGGTTCCCTTCTCGGTCTAGATCGACTGGCTAAAGAGAAGAGGGAAGAGATAAATGCAGAAAATGGACCCAGGAAGAAGCCCAGGTTGGATGATGATGCAGTTTTTAAAGGTGTGCGCGATTCAAACGTATGACGGTATGGCGACTAATCTGTACTGTTAGTTCCGAGTCTACCTCCCCCGCGAAGTGGTACATCTAGGCAGAGAGGTCCGGAGACCCCTTCCAACCCCGGCGGTCTCTCTGAAATCGCCCGACGAAGACTAGAAGAACACAGGAGGAACAGGGATAGACAAAAAGGTCAGTCTTCTGCGCATCTAGACGTGTCCTTTAATTCATCGTACTTTCCAGAGGGTATTTCCGCAACGCAGGAACGCAGGGCGGACGTACCAAAGGGTCTCGGGGAGTTCCAGCGCCGACTGAACAGAGACGATCGAGGGTGGGGAGGCCGCTCTAGGAGGGAATGGGATTCGACACCACGCAGTCAGCGAGGCAGTCGTGACGGTGACCGCGATGCTCCAAGCGTCCGTGTACCTAATGTTGGATGGGAGTCGACTCCGAGACGAAGTCGGGACGGGGAGGGTTCAGAATGGGGACGGGCCAAGAACAGAACATGGGATGCTCCAACACCTAGAGTTCCACGAGGGGGGAGTCCGGAGGATGACGGTCTTTATGGTGTCGACATGCGAGAGTGGGAGGAAGAGCAAGTCAGGTTGGATCGAGACTGGTATAGTGGCGCTGAAGAAGGTGGTGTGGCTGGTGACGAGGAACACAATCCTCTTGCTCAGTACGAGGATCTCAGTGTCATCAAGGAAGTCGAGATCGCGACAAAAGCGAGAGTCAGTCCTTTTTCTCTCTCTGAGGCTAATTATACTTATCCGCAAACGCAGAGGAAAATCTCGGCCAGGCAGGCCCAGTATGTGAGTACCAACACTATCGCAACTCATATTGATTACTGAGCGGCGGCTAGAATGCTGACAATGACTTGTGGGAAGCGAACCGAATGGTCACTTCGGGTGTCGCTACTCGCAAAGAGCTTGACCTTGATTTCGAAGACGAGTCGGAATCAACAGTCCATGTCATGGTTCATGATCTCAAGCCCCCATTCTTGGATGGCAAGACAATCTTTACAAAACAGCTGGAACCTATCAACCCCATTCGTGATCCAACAAGTGATATGGCCGTGTTCTCCAAGAAAGGCAGTGCCCTTGTGAAGGAGAAGCGAGAACAAGCTGAGCGCGCGAAAGCTGCCGCCAAGCTTGCTTCCTTGGGAGGAACCTCATTGGGGAACATCATGGGGGTCAAGGACGAGGAGGCCGAAGCCGAAGGTACGTTTCCAGCTTGGCACCTTCAAAGCTTGTCGAGTTGGACATTCACGTAGTTCTTCGTGTTCTGTACATCAACAGCTGCAGCAGAGCAAGCGGCCGCCTCTGGGGAAAAGGGGGACTACAAAGGAGATTCGAAGTTTGCCAGCTATTTGAAGACGTCGGCTGGGGTCAGCTCGTTCGCCAAAAATAGGACTCTCAAGGAACAGAGGGAATATTTACCTGCATTCGCATGTCGAGAAGAATTGCTGAAAGCCATCCGAGAGAACCAAGGTAAATGCTCCAATAGTCATCAGTCTGCAGCTCTGATGACGAAACCCCATCAGTTGTCATTGTTGTCGGCGAGACGGGTTCTGGAAAGACTACACAGCTAGCACAGTTCCTTTACGAGGACGGATATGCCTCTTTCGGCATCATTGGTTGCACACAGCCTCGTCGTGTTGCTGCAATGTCCGTCGCAAAACGTGTCTCTGAAGAGATGGAGGTATGTTACGCCATTTCCGTGTTTTCTTGCGCCTAAATGGTTCTACAGTGTAAACTTGGTGGGCTTGTTGGTTATGCCATTCGATTTGAAGACTGTACATCCTCAGAGACGAAGATTAAATGTCAGTATCACTTCGTGCATTCCGCTCCCAGCTAACACGTGTCTTGCTCCCTAGACATGACGGATGGTGTACTGCAACGAGAGTCCCTAAATGAAGGCGACTTGGATAGATATAGTGTCATCATTCTTGACGAAGCACATGAACGATCGCTCAGTACAGATGTTCTGATGGGTCTTTTGAGGAAGAGTAAGTTCATCACCATATAGTAGCACTCGTTGCTGAGAAAGGCCGTTAGTTCTCTCACGGCGTCGCGATCTGAAACTCATTGTCACATCCGCAACCATGAACGCCGAGAAGGTGAGAACCGAGATCGTCCGCATTGCTGAAGCCTTGTTTAATAATGAAATTAGTTCTCCGCGTTTTACGGAAATTCCCCGACATACACCATTCCAGGTCGTACTTTTCCTGTCGAAATATACCATTCGAAGTCTCCCTGTGAAGACTATGTTGACAGCGCGGTCAAACAAGTTCTCCAGATTCATCTCTCATTACCTCAGGGCGATATCCTTGTCTTTATGACTGGCCAAGAAGATATAGAAGTCACTTGTCAAGTCATACAGGGTTAGCGTCATCTCGGATCTTACGTCTTCTCATTCTCACCATGTCCGCAGAGAGGCTTGAACAATTGGATGAGCCACCACCTTTGGCAGTGTTACCGATCTACTCCCAGATGCCGGCTGACTTGCAGGCCCGCATCTTTGAGCCTACGAGTGATGGCCGCCGAAAAGTTATTGTAGCCACGAATATTGCAGAAACATCCCTGACAGGTGAGGCCTCCGTTTCTTGTATGTGTGCCCCACGCTTATAGGATTTGAAGTCGATGGTATCCTGTTTGTCGTAGACTCAGGGTATTCCAAGTTGAAAGTATACAACCCGAAAGTTGGCATGGATGCCCTTCAGATTACTCCTGTGAGTCAGGCGAACGCAAATCAACGCACGGGTCGTGCTGGCCGAACAGGCAGTGGGTCAGTCAATGATGGGTGGGTTGGTTAAATAATTTTCTGACAATCTTTCACAGCTTCTGCTACCGCTTGTATACGGAGATGGCCTACCGAAACGAAATGTTCCCTAACACCATACCTGAGATCCAGCGGACAAACTTGGCTAACACCGTATTGCTGCTGAAGTCTCTAGGTGTCAAGAATTTGTTGGAGTTCGACTTCATGGACCCTCCACCTCAGGTATGTCAGAAGTGATCCATTTCCAAATGTAGTGCTGACAGACATGTAGGCAAATATCATCAACTCGATGTACCAGCTTTGGGTTCTCGGTGCTCTCGACAATGTTGGGGATCTGACTCCAGTTGGGCGCAAAATGTCTGACTTTCCTATGGAACCATCGATGGCGAAGATGTTGATCGCCTCCGTGGATTACAAGTGTTCTGCGGAGATGCTTACAATCGTTTCCATGCTATCGGTACCCAGCGTCTTCTACCGGCCAAAGGAACGGATGGAGGAAGCTGACGCAGCTCGCGAGAAGTTCAATGTGCCAGAGAGCGACCACCTGACCCTTTTGAACGTTTTCAATCAGTGGAAGAGCCACAGGTGCGTGTGACTTCTGACATCCTCGTGTTCGTTCACTAACAGCCCCGCAGCTTCCGGGACGAGTGGGCCACGCGCCATTTCTTGCACCCTAAACTCCTCAGGAAGTCTCGGGAAGTTCGCGCGCAACTTGAAGATATCATGAAGTTCCAAAAAATGGAGATGATATCCTGTGGAACGGACTTTGATATCTTGAGGTGTGTTCTGCTATCTTTCAGGGTCTGACGCATGATCGAACAAGCTCTCCAGAAAAGCAATCACTGCTGGATATTTCCACCAAGCTGCTCGTGTCAAGGGTATCGGGGAGTATGTGAACATCCGAACTGGCCTACCGACGCACCTACATCCCACCAGTGCGCTGTATGGGCTGGGATGTAAGTATTTGTCACACTTTCCTTAATACCGAAACTTATTTTCGTCTAGACACACCAACTTATGTCGTGTATCATGAGTTGATTCTCACGTCCAAGGAATATATGACGCAGGTCACGGCCATCGATGCATATTGGTTAGGTAAAGCGGACTTTCATTCCTAAGCATATTATACCCATCACTCACTGTTGCGCAGCTGATTTGGGATCCGTGTTCTATTCTGTCAGGGAGAAGAACTTTGATGACGGAAGTTCAAGACGTAGGGCTGACCGCGAATTTTCAAAGAGAGCCGAATTGGAGAACCAGATCAAGAAACAAAGAGAAGAGTGAGTCGTATCATCAAATTGGTAATGACGACGGGGATAACTGATGTGACCGCTGAAAATGCTAGGGTCGCCAAGAAAGAGACCGAACAAGCCTTAGCAGTCAAGACTTCAACCGGGAGCTCGCAGATAATTGTGCCTGGGACGCCGAGACATCCGGGACTGCGGGTTGGGCAGACGCCACGTCGACCAGCGGGTATATGAGTTGGCGCCGAGGAACCTTCTGTGCAAGTACTAAATATAATTTTGAGGGATAAATACACACGAGCATCGTTACGTGTTACGAGTCCTAGATACCAAGCTCAAACATGGGAAGGATGAGACTGACACTAAGTTGGCCGGTGTAACAGTATCTCAACGTCATGTCCACCAGGACCACACTGAGGCCTTCCAGCTGAGAGTGACATGGAAACTTCGGGTCATCAGGCTGGATTCGAACGCCTATCGAGCCAGGGCAGGCTGTTGCATTCTTCGCCACTGGACACCCTCGTTCGCCGTACATCGTCCCGACGCCAGGCAACGAAGCAGCAGACCCACCCTAGCCAGGCCAATGCAAGCGTCATCGTACCTCCATCTCTCCGGCCTCACTGTGCACCTCCTCTACCCAGTGCCTATGTGGTATCACCACCGAGACCGTTCATCAGGCAGCGCGTCCCGGATTCTCCGTTGTTGCACTCGAACTTTCGAAGTTCGACAGCCAGTGCGGCGACCGTGAATATATCTGCACTGCATACCAGCCAGAATTCCAAATCTTTCCTTTCATTTGAACCGGACCCGGGTTGCTACGAGGACAACAATTACGGTCAGGGACCTCAGCTGGCGTCGAGCGCTGCAGGCAACCACAATTACAACTACAACAGCTTATATCCTACCTCTGCCGCTCCTTCCGCCTTTACACACCACGAATCGCAAACTGATTTATGGCTGCAAGCCACTGCTGACCCTACGCGGCCGAACTACACTGACCCCGAAGATCTCATGCACCCGCTACCCTCCCCTTTACCGACCGTCGTCATCTCCTCCCCGCAGGATGACGGCCCTAAGCCGAACGGCCCAATGCGTCAACCGATAATGTCTGAGAGTGGACCACGGCTGAACTTTTCAAGACCAGGTCGACCGCCCATACTCTCTTCCGAAGGGCAGAAACGAGAAGTACTCGAGCGGAATGCCCGGAGGCCGAACTCGCCCAGAACGAGTCCCACCCCAGCGTCCTTCAGCCCTGTCACTCCAGTGACCGGTATATACCCCGACCAGCCACAGGTGCCTGGCCATGTCCCATCAAGCGAGCTTCCCGGCACATCGGCCTCATCGTCATATCTTCACCCTGGCGACATCTACACTCCTTCGCTCGCTTCGCCAGGCCACGTTTTACTCCCTGGGCATCCACCTTCGTTGAGGGCCGGATCACCTCTTAGCTTGTACTCTAACTCGTATTCGTTTTACCAGCTGGACAGTGCTGCGCCGACGCCGACGCCTCAGTCCCCTCGTTCCTCTCCAGATATATCGCCAGCGACCAGTAGATCTGTGTCTGCTGAACCTCAGACGCCCGAAGATTACCTTCAACTTGGGATACAATATCATGAAGCTAATCAGCTGAAAGACTCGGCCGACTGTTTCGAGAAGAGCGCCAAGGAGCAAGGCGGGTGTGGTGTTGGGATGTTGATGTGGGGTCTCACGCTGAGGCATGGCTGGGGATGCGAGAAGAACGAGAAGAGTGGGTTCAAGTGGTTGACAAAGGCTGCTGAATCTGCGGTGCAAGACCTGGAGAAGGCAAAGAAGGGGTTCGACGTGAAAGGCGTCAAAGTGGGTTGTCCGTTCTTCGTGCTGTGACGTTGGATTTCCCACACGCAATGACAGGAAGAGCTTGTCCTTGCTATCTATGAGGTCGGCCAGTGCTTCTTTCAGGGTTGGGGTGTAGCGAAAGATCAGAAGATGGCAGTCGTACGTGACTGATCGCTTGTGGCCTGTCAAGGCTCTGATGAGACAGTGGCGCAGAGCTACTACAGGGTTGCTGCAAAGCTGGGAGACGCTGATGCTCAGCAGGATCTGGCTTTTTGTCTAGCCAATGGAAAAGGGTGCAAGAAGGACAAGAAAGAGGCTGCAAAGTGGTATCGCGCCGCAGTAAGTTTACTCTCATACTTGGTCACGCATGATCTCAGAGGTGATTCCAGGTCGCACAAGGTGTCAGCGACGTTGGGATGGCGTGGATCTACAAAGACAAGTACAAAGATTAGATGCCCGCACCCCCTTCTCGAGACCCCTTTGGCTAGCAACCGTGGTAACGGTACGGTTCTTTCAACACCAGGTGACTCCGCGCGGAGCAGTGTGGATGGTTGCTTAGAAGTCGCATTCAGGATATTTTGATGCACTTATACCCCGTGAATATCAGTGGAAGAGATCATCAAGGACGTTGTTTACTTGCGAATTAATCTGATCAAATATACAACCCCCCTCCGTTTTGCTCGCGTCTCTTTCCGTGCTCATCATGCGACCGAAAGTGAGCTTCGACCTGGATGATTAGTCTCCACGGAACCATCACTTGGCCAACGAATCTGCCTGCGGGGGTGTCTGTTCCGAGGATGTACTCCTCGGTATTGACCAGCAATATGTTGAGTAGTTGGTCTGTACCGACGAATGTACCGACAAAGACACGGTTGTCGCAGGTGACGATGCGGACGGTCTCTTTGAGCAGGTCCCTCACAGCGGCGATCGCTGGGGTGTCTGCCATGGGCGGATCTGAAGACATATGGTCGTGACACGTCACACCCTGTCACACCTTGGAACTGCAATGAACCCATTTCAAAGTGTCCCCTCGTTGAACATGCAAGGCCAGTACGACTCCCCCAACACTCACAAGTATTCGGTCATCTTGCCGACCTACAACGAGCGCAAGAACCTGCCCATCATCATCTGGCTGTTGGCCAACGTCTTCCGCGAACAGTGCGTGTCTTGCGAACCCGCGTGAACCGGGGCCGCTCAAGGGTCCAGTGAGCTAGCATGGGAGATCATCGTAGTGGACGATGCCAGTCCGGATGGCACCCAAGAAGTTGCCAGGGAGCTCGCCAATGTGTATGGCGAGGACAAAATCGTGAGCGTATGACTTGCTCGCGCTGCCGCCGTGCTGAACATGCCGCAGGTTTTGAGACCACGTCCCGGAAAACTCGGGCTTGGGTGCGCGTGTCAGTTGCTTCTCGATCATATGTGAGCTGATTGCTAGCGCGCAGGACTGCATATATCCATGGACTGGACTTTTGTACTGGTGACTTTGTTATCATCATGGACGCCGACTTTTCACACCACGTAGGTGCATCAATGCTTTTGGAGTTTTCAGATTCTCATTCCATTCGACCAGCCCAAATTCATACCACAATTCATCAGGTGACGTTCGTTTGGTGCGCTGTTTCGAAGCCATTGACGCCTTGCTTTACAGGTTGCAACAGGCGTCCAACCTGGACATCGTTACTGGTACGCGGTACCGGTCTACGCCAACGCCATTTCTATCCGGTACGCGTCCTGGCGGTGTACATGGGTGGGATCTCAAACGGAAGCTCGTCTCGAGAGGAGCCAATTTCTTGGCCGCGACTGTGCTCAATCCTGGGGTCAGTGACCTGACGGGTAGCTTCCGGTATGTGATTCTGATGCTTTGACTGACTGTGACTGACATGGCGTCAAGGCTCTATCGCCTGTCTGTCTTGCGGCATATTATCACGCTCACACAGTCGCGAGGCTATGTGTTTCAGATGGAGATGATGGTGCGCGCACGGGCCCTGGGGTACACGGTGGGGGAGGTTCCGATTACGTTCGTAGATCGCATCTTTGGTGAAAGCAAGCTCGGCGCGGACGAGGTGGTTGGCTATCTCAAGGGTGTCTGGTCGCTGTTCGTCTCCGTGTAGCGTACGCGCGCAATGCAGCATGGATGACATCACACTTGCCCGCTACCCGTCTCTCTACAACGAGCGCGAGCCTCCGTCAGTATTCAAGTCGCTCACCCTCTCGAAGTGTAGAGTTGAGTGTGGGAAGTCACGCAACAAGACATAGAGATAAGGAGCTGGTTGAGTTGGCCACGTTGAAGAGTGTTAGATATACAAGGACATTAGCGCATAGATAGTATACACAATCTCAAATGCTCCTCGTTACGACAGTGTCCGCACCAGATCACGGAACGCTGATCGCATGCACTTGATAAATCGGTATACATCTCCGGTCTGATTGAGCTCTCGTAAGAGGATTGGAAGTGCAGGTAACGGTGGAGTCGTCGTTATTACTAGAACGATGGGTGTGAGATCAGTTTGACGTACGAAAACGGGAACTAACCATTGTACGACGGGGTAGAGACATCAAGTACGAAGCTGAATTCCCGGTCAGCATTCGCTTCATCTATGTGAGAAAACCGGATGAGGAGTTGGTCCGCTTCGATGCCTTCGATGTTGCACTTGAGCCATGACTCGCACGCCGCAAGCTCTGGCTGCAGCTGTGCGGCATGCCTATTCAGTATCTCTCGTTCAACATCCTTTTCTACGTTCGTCGGTTCATTGATAAACGTGGTGTGAACAGAGGATAAGATCGCACCTCGCTGTAGATTGAAAACAATAGCACGATACTGTTCGATCTCGGAATCAATGGTTGCACAAGCCTCACGAAGCGAGGCCAGTTGACGTTTGAGTGCAGCGATAGATTGTTCGGCGTCACGCTTCTCCTCTTGCTCCTTGGCCAATACTAGGATGCTCGGCGTGAGTTCATGGACAGAGGATGCGCAACATACCAGCTAGGAGGTCGATCTCTTTCAGCTTGCACTGGCTTATTTCAGCCTCCGCTACTTGTATCCGCTCAGCCAATTTCCTCTTGTCGGCTTCCTGGGCATTTCTGTGTTTCGTGATCTCGGCGATGGCGCGATTGGTATAGCTTGTGACGGCTTTGAGAAAGTTTGTGGTTGAGATTTCGTATGCCTGCAGCCGAAGGTCTACTTGGGGGTTTGGCTGGGCGAGGACAGAGGCGAGGTCGATGTGGGTATGTCGCATTGTGTATCGTTCTTTTGCCAAACCCATCCTGTATTGACGCGTAGGTCACGTGGGATGGCACGTGTGGATCGCGTTCCAACCCCACCAAGAGGAAGACCTGAATACATCGCTGCTTGATCCCACTGTTCACGAACATAACGACTGGCAACTATCTCCCGCATGACGGACGGCAAGGCTTCAGGCGCTCAATACCGTGATGTCCACATGGATACAGCAAAGAGCATCACCATTGGACTCCGTGACATCCACATGAGCACTGCCAAGGGAGACCACGGGTGGAAGGACGACATCAGCATGAACACTGCAAAAGCCGCAACGACCGTGAAACAGTCAGGCTTTCAGCTCTGGGAAAGAGAGCTTCTGGAGAGCTCGGAGGTGAAGCGGAAAGCCACCGTCGCGCAACTCTGTGCGTTTCCTCGCGATCATTTGCGATGATGATGACCGATTAAAGGATCGTAGACTTCCTTGACTACTACTTTCAAAACCTTGGCTATCTCGCTGCTCGGAAAGAACGCAGAGCGCGCTTCGACGCTGATACTGCGAAACGACAGTTGTCTCCGGCCGAGTATTCAAAGGAATTCAAGTCCTACTGTGGCCGCGAACGCGTGTTGCTAAGGAAACGTCGCGCAAAGCTGCGCGTAGAGCAATTTCACATCATGGCTCAGGTCGGCCAGGGGGGTTATGGCGAAGTCTTCCTCGCACGCAAGCAGGAAACTGGGGAGGTATGCGCCTTGAAGAGGATGCGGAAACGGACACTGCACAAGATGGATGAGGTCAGTCGGCGACGCATCGTCATCTTCACGCGGTGTTCACATTCATGCTGTCGATGTTCAGGTTCGACACGTTCTCGTGGAGCGGGATATCCTGACAGCCACCAAGACACCTTGGTTGGTCCGGTTACTGTATGCATTCCAGGATAGTCAGCACGTATACCTTGCCATGGAATACGTACCCGGGGGAGACTTTCGGACTCTTCTCAACAACTCTGGAGTACTAAAGGAGGAACACGCCAGGTTTTATATCAGCGAGATGTTCGTAGCCGTCAATGAACTACACAAGCTTGGTTACATCCATCGTGATTTGAAACCTGAGGTTCGTCTGCCCGTGTTTTGTTTCGTACCGTTTGATTACAGCCACTTGCAGAACTTCTTGGTGGATGGAACTGGTCACGTCAAGCTCACAGACTTTGGGTTAGCCACCGGGGCCTTGAATCCAAAGCGAATCGAGTCGTTAAAAATCAAAGTAGGTCCCTAGTCGAAGTGTTGGCCAGTCTGCATAACATATCCGCATAGCTTGACAAGGTCAAAGACAACCAAGTTGTGTATCGATCGACGCTTGAAAGGCGTTCCATCTATCGTTCCATTCGTCATGAAGACCCACGTTACGCTGACTCTATCGTGGGATCCCCCGATTACATGGCGCCTGAAGTCCTACGCGGGAAGCCATACACCTACTCGGTCGACTACTGGTCTTTAGGATGCATCTTCTTCGAGTTCTTAGCCGGTTTCCCACCTTTCAGCGGAGGTACGCCCGAGGAAACCTGGACGAATTTGAAAAACTGGACCAAGGTATTGCGGCGGCCTGAATACGACAAACCAGAAGATCTCATCTTCAATCTCACCGACATAGCGTGGGATGGTGTTACGAGGTATGTCCATGTCAGCTACATCTTCCGATGCTAAATGTTATACCTCAGGCTTATATCTCACTCGAGTGTCCGATACTCGACCCTCGCGCAGGTAATGAATCATCCTTTCTTCGACGGAGCCAAATGGGAGGATTTGCGGTCAACTCGGGCACCTTTTGTCCCTGCCTTGGATTCGGAAATTGATACCGGGTACTATGACGACTTCACATCGCCTGAGGACATGGCCAAATATGCCGAGGTAAAGGAGAAGCAGAGGAATGTAGACAAGGTCAAGGAGAAAGAGGATCCCCATTCCAGAGGGGTTTGGGTGGGTTTCACATTTGGGAAAAATGGTCCCAGTAACAGATTGCTTGCTGCATTGGATGGGGAGAAAGATAATAGTAGTACATTGGCTACTATATTCTAGCATTCCATTAAAAGGTTGACCTCCAACTTGAATGAGAAATCTAATATGGCTTTCATTGCTATTGGACCACAGAAATAGCATTGTGCTGAGCCATGTAATTTTTGAGCAGATTGCTATCATTCCTGGATCCAGAGGAGAGAGGTTTTATGAGCCAAGAATGCAAAAAAAAAAAGAAGCCTGTAGGAATGCTTGGCTTGCCTTTTAGGAAACATAACCTTAACATGACATTGGGGTTCTCCACTAGGCTTGGTAGCTGGGCACAGGTTTTTTACTCCTTGCTAAAACTACCATGTTACACAGATCATCTCAGGCTGGTTGTTCAGGTCAGTGTGTTAGACATTTCAGAAGATGTGTCAGGATTGCTAAACAACTGCAGTAGCATGTGCATGGCTCAACACATTGGAGGCTAGAAGATAGATTGGATTGCTAATCTCATATCATCACTGAATTTGAAAGCTTCAGATAATATCATACAAGATGATTATCTGGATGACACAGATGCAGACAGGTGTTCTTGAAATGCCACATCACACATTTGCTTCACATGTCTGATGCCTAATTTTGCATGCATTACTCCTTCATTTTCACAGTATTTAATATTCTGCAGTGATGAAGCATGTTGCAAACATCATTGAAGGTTGAATGTCAAACACTTGATGCTTTCAAGTACAACTTTGCAACTGCCTCACTTGCCATTGTTCATGCTGTTGCAGACAAGGCACTTAAAGGAGATTTCATTACCAGCATCACTGCTGAAGAGAAGCAAGTGCAATCACTACTCAAACAGGTCTCATATGTCACCTCTCATGTACAAGGCAGTGCAACTTCCTGAGTGGTGATGTGGAATTAAATCAGGGCATTGATGATCAAGAAAGATCTCCCTAGTTTCTATATCACTGTTAATCCCACAGATGTATACAATTTGATTGTCAAGTTTCTCATAGGGGAGAACATTGATCTGGAGAACCTCATATCTGATGATGTCCCAAACTTCTAGACACAATTGATACTTATTGCTAATGATCCAATAGTCACCACTGAGTTTTTCCACTTGTGTATGACTGCCTTTATATATATCATGCTTGGACATAACAACAAACATACCAATATGTCAGCTGAGTGTCCATCTGTCACCAGTGTCTTGGATAGAGTTAATGCATACTATGGGTGTGTTGAGGCACAAGATGGGGCAGCTTGCACTGTCACATGGTGGTATGGTTAGCTGGCAGTCTAAATGTGGACAAAATCAGAGAGTAGATAGTCAATTGATGTGACAATGAATTCATGACAAGGCTGCTTGCTTATTTAGATGATGTGATTTCAACTGACATACCTGCTGATCCTATGCCAAACCATGATATACTGTCTTCCATGCATCATCCTTGCTCTGTTTGCAGACCTTCCTTGATGGATAATCTTGATTTAGTGCTTGCTTGTCAGAAAAAAGATGTTTACCACCTTATGAAGGCTTGTCAAGTTCACAAACATAATGTGACCTGCTTCAAGTATTGAAAGGGTCCATTGAAACCCCAAGAATGCTGCTTTGGCCTTGACATGACTAATTATATTTGCTGTTCCCTTGTTGACAAGCAGTCTAGTGACATTGTCATATATTATCTCAACAGAATGGTCAATTGATACAACAAGACTGTGCTTGAATATCTGTGCTGCAACATGAAGATCCAATTCATAGGATCAGGGCTGTCTGCAAAGGCCATTCTGTACTACATTATAGATTACATCACCAAGATCCCTCTAAAGGTGCATGTGACCTATTTAGCACCTGAAGTTGCACTTGGAAAGTTGGTGCTATACAAACCTCAGATTGACGATGTCAAATGTAGGATAAAAAGAATGCTCTAAAAGCACACATTCATAATGATTTTACACCAAGAGTTGTTGGATATGTTTGTATCTATTGGAACATGATGATCACTACACCAGTCATTCATATTGGAATTTGTATTGGACCACCTTTGAGGGCTTTATATAGCATGAGCAGCCCAGCCAAGAATGCTACCTGCAAGGAGCACAACACACAAAGGATGTTGCTGATGAAGACAATGACTCATCTAAGGTGGATAGTGTAGATGAGTCCTCTCCTGTGGAATCTTTGCCTTCAAAGGTGGTAATAATCCCTTAGGCTGAAGACAATGATGATACTTAAACAAGCTTTTCTAAGGTTGTTATTGCAATCAATGATGTTGGGAACATTGTAGCATGGTCAAATCAGATTAACAACTACTGTTACCAATCACATCAGCTGACCAGTCTATGTTTGTAAGATTTTTGCACCCCAAGTTGATAAGATCAAATGAATGATGATGCTAGTGAAGATGGAGATTGATGCTGCTGCTGCTAAAGTGTGTGATATATATGTACAATGCATATGGTTGGTATGTAGGCTGCTTGAGCAGGCTGTAGATGGACAATAAAATTGTCAGGAACAGGCTTTACTGTAGGTGTCTAAACAATTCTCACTATGCAGGGTCTGTTCTTCTTGCCTATATGGTCCCTTCATCAGGTTGTATAGTTTGTTAGACCTTTCTGCCTTGTTATTTTGCCTTTTCACCTCCTATATAGTAGTGAGGAATTTGACATAGTTGGCAGAACCACAAAAATACTAGGACTTGACCAGACCAAGACCATTTAGGACTGGAAAACTAGTTCTAATTGATTTTGATCTGTGATGGTCTTGGTTTTGATCTTTTGATTTTTCAAAAATCAAAAGACCAATGAAAAACCAGTTATAGCCAGTCTTAACCAGTTTGTACAGCCACCCCATATCTAGTAGTACTTCTCCTATTTTTCTTGATTTTTCCTGATTTTATTTCATCCATATTGGCTTGATATATAGATTTCCTTCTCTAAGACCTTAAAATGCTTATATCTCAGGCACATCTGAGTTGGATCTTTCGCTTTCTTAGCTGCTGGATAGCCCAATAAATGTAGTATACTATATTCCACTAACTGGAATCATGAATGTTTGATATGAATTCACTAAAAAATGATGGAATAGACATAGATCAATATGACATGTTGTTGTAAATCACTTATATATTGGTCATATCTTGGTCAATCCTCTTGACTAAGAGATTAATGGAAAGCTAGTAGTCCTCCCTACATTCTATATATATAGTATAAAGCATGGAAGTGTGATTTTGAAGTGTGCAACACTGATCTTCAAAAATGTGGTCCTAATCAGTCTTAAAACTGATCAAGACTGTTTAGGACTGGTTTGTATTGGTTTCAGTCCAGTCTAATTGATTCTTGGTATCTATTAGGACCAGTTACTGTCCAGTTATGCCAGAAATTGCCAAAAAGACCAGATCAAACTGGACCTTTAAATACTAATGAACATGCCAAAGATGAGATCTATATGGTGAGTTTTCTCTTCTATATATATGTGAATGCATAACACCATGAATTGCACCTTTAGAACAGTACATATGATATATATATGTGCTGGCTGGAAAGGCTGAAGATTGAGCAGGATTTGTTTCTTCAAGTATATTGGCTGGTTGCTTCATATTATCTTATCAAATTATAGAGTGACTTGAGCACAGAATCATAATTGCAAGGGGGGTAGAATCATTCCTGTCATGTTGCATAAGTACAGAAATTCATATTTACAAGTGCATCAAATCCTTCAAATGTGAATGGACAGCACAATTGTGTACAGTAACAATTTTTAATACACTATATTCATAGTTGATTCTTTATGTTATACTTTGGAGAGTGTGGTATACAGTTGTCCATATGTGAAGGGATTGATGCAAGGGTTGAGGGTCAGTTCCTGGCGTCTGGTGACAGTGTGTTTGAGTGCAGTCCTGCCAAGAGGAGCACAACAGGTGTAGTACAAGGGCACATCTCAATGCACATGTATGTAGCTCAGGTCTAGCTCCAATGAGCACTATGTCATGGCTTTATGACAATGTATAAGCTACCAGCACAAAAGCTCCAGTCCTGCCAGGAAGATCTCATGTGGATGACTCAACAGTAAAGAAGGGGTTCAACAAGTGGTAGTTTGATGAGCTTGAGACAAATATATTGTCCATTGCAGCAGAAGACTATCTGAAATGTCTTATTAACCTATTGTCAGCTCAAATTTCCAGTGAATATAGGCTCCAGCTATCAGGATTGACCTCTACAAGCAAATTAGAAGTGACTGGCAGATCAGCAGCTTCCAAATATATCTGCAAGGCCTAATACTCCTCAATTCCAACCTCTGGTATAGTGCTGAATACTAGGGCATTTGGCTTGCTTCTTTGTCTCCACTGGAACTATTGTTGGATAAATATTGAATGAAGCTAACACATGAAAGTACAATGACTTCAAAAAGCATTGCAATGACCAACTCTAATGCAGTGCATGAAGTGCACTGCAAACATCTGTGGGAATCATGCTTATGTTTTGTGGGATAAAATATAGTACATACCATTGGCTACCAAATCACCCCCTGGATCATGTGGTTTGAATCAGGGGCTACAGAGATATGGCCATTGTAAGATAGCAATACCATTATAACAGTTTTTTTTTTCATTTTTTAATTGAAAAGTGCAATCTCACTTGGATTATAGGATATTTGGCTTTGTTTGGTTATACAAACAAAGATACATATATAAACATCATATCTGAGTTCAAAAATGTTCACACACTTCTTTCTTTCCAATACCAGCATTATGAGATCTCTCTCTTCTATCCAAAAGAATACCATCTCCAGACTTCACTCCAAAGAGCATTCTAAGCTCCAAAAGTCTGTTGGAGGTCACCCAGCCAAACTTTCTCCTATCAACATTTGCCATGCTATCTATCTCATCACTTCTTATGGGGCGGAAAATGCAGTCCAGGTCATCAAAACTCTTTCCAATATCATCAATTTGCCTCTCTCCACAAACACAGTTTGCTAGCACTTGAAAAAGTCTGGCATGAAGACTGTGTTGAAGAAGAAACACTCTCTTCTCTTTGTCAAACATTGCAAGGCATATTTGGACTATAGAGGACTGGAAGAAAGTAATATGGTCAGATAAGACCAAATTAATTGCCTAGGGTCAGATGGATGCAAATAAGTGTGGAAAAAGGCTGCTGAGAGGCTTAGTGATAGGTTGGTTGAAGGAACTATCAAGTTTGGAGGAGGTTTCTTGATGATGTGGAGTTGTATGACTTGGTAGGGAGTTGAATATGCTTCCAAGATTGATAGTAAGATGGATGGGGACCTCTACCTTCAGATTTTGAAGGATGAACTACAGGAAACCCTGTAGTTTTATGGACTTAATCCTCCTAACATTATCTTTCAATAGGACAATGATCCCAAGCATACCTATAAAAAGATCAAGGAGTGGCTAGATGAGCAGGATTTTAGGACTATGGTATGGCCTGCACAGTCTCCTGACCTTAGCCCTATTGAACAGGCCTGGGGTATTCTTAAGAGGAGGCTTGTAGCCTATGAAAATCCTTCTAAGGGGATAGTGGAGTTATGAAAGAGAACTTAGGTAGAATGGAAGAAGATATCAATTAAGGAGTGTCAGAACCTGATTGAAAGCATGCCTAGAAGGATTCAGGCAGTGCTTAAGGCAAAGAGAGGCTATACCAAGTACTAATACACCTCACAACTTAAAAGTGAAAAAACTGTTACAATGGTATTGCTGTCTTACACTGGCTATATCTCTATAGCCCCTGAGCCAAATCACATAACCCAGGGGGTGATTTGGTAGCCAATGGTATGTACTATATTTCATCCCATCAAACATAAGCATGATTCCCATGGGTGGTTGTGGTGTGCTTTGTGCACTGTGTTAGGGTTAGTTATTGCAATGCTTTTTGGAGTCACTGTAATTGCAGCATACCCAAGGTTGTAATGTCCATCTCCTTTCATGAATCCAGCAATATATTGGTGGAGCTTGATGGAATAGGAGTATTTTTCTGTACATCATATTTAAAAAGTACTTGACAGAGGACATAAATGGCTATCTATCCATCATCAGCTTACAATGTGTTCTAAGGAAATCATATGGCTTGTATCAATGATGGAGAACATTATCAAAAAATCTGGATCAGAGATTGTCTGTGTAGTTTCCAGCACACCTTATGAGCATCTGCATTGGATTTGACAATTGATTATTGAGGCATATCCACCATAAGCAGTAGATCAGATAGTTCAGAAACCTGACTGCAAACCTGCATTCTCAAGGAATCCACAGAAGGCCAAAGCCAGAAGTTTTCACAGGGAAGAAGGCCTTCATCCCATTGTCATAACCACTGCAGTAAAGGAGAGCTGAAACCCAAGGGGGAGTTCCCCTCACCATTGCATCCAAACCAATGCATGAGACAATAGTGTCCATTTTAGAATTTATTTTCAAATGAAAGGCAGAATTTGAATTTGAGTTATATAGAATGTTACTTCACTAATGAGATTGTGTGTTTTGTTGGGTGATAAGGACTTGTTCCTGGTATTGTTTGTCAAAGCAGTTGTGAATATCCACCATCTTCTCTTCTGAAAATATACCTTGACAAGATAGTCCATAGCTAGATGGATAAACCAAAGCAGATACTTTACTTCCTAACTTACCTGTGTTCAAAAAGTCTTTCCCTATACTGCATGAGAAATTGTATTTATTGCAATAATCCTGGGTGAGAACACTCCATTTCCTCCACCTTAAATGGACTGTTGAACCTCCAGGCCAACCAGATTTGAAGCTGGCTCAAAAACAGCTGGAATAATTCTAGCCAAGATGAAGTGAGTTCTCTGCAAGCTGATTAGGCATGTATTGACTACAACTAGATTGAAATACTGTATAACACTATTTTGCAGTTGAACTTTACCAACACCACTACCCAGTAGTTGTTGTTGATGTAAAAAGAAAAATATGTATAATGAACTGCAAGGCCATAAACCAACTTTTCCTCAACCTTTGTCAGCACCACTTTTATTGTTCTCTAATAGAGCACTTCTAGTAAGGCATTTTAAATTGCCAAGAAAAATATGGTGTTTAGAATGAGTGAAATGGATCTAGGAGTTACCTTGGCAGAGCTGACAAGATCACCTATCATCAAGTTAATGATGAAGTCAGATATTCACGTCCATCCCAGAAGTTCCATGAGCTTTAGGGTTGTCATTCCACAAAATGAAGTGTTCCATGGTAATTTGGAAAGGATTTCTTGGATAGCCATTGCCATGTCTACCTCCACCACTTTTATGGCCCAATGATTTTTGCCACCACTTCTGGCCTGTAGTGGACTTTACCATTTTTGACCAAATGATCAGTGTCCATAGGATTAGGTGGTGGACCTGGCCAAAGTGCTCATCCTTGATTGACTTGGCTGAAATTGCATTGTAATTGGATCTAAGAGTTTGAATATCTAATTTTGACAGTGGTGGAAAATCAACATTCAGTATGTTAGAGCTAAAACAAACTTGGGAGTGGGCAAAAGTGTTTGGAACCAATGGCATTCAGAGAAAGTCTACCACAGCAATGCAAGAGGGTACCAATAGGTCCATATGAGCGTGTGAGCATTCAGTATCAAGAATACATCTTTAAGCATTAGGTCAATCATATTCTTCTTAGGAATATCCATGAAAGCAATCACAAAATATCATCACAAGGCAAGAATAATCAGGTTGTAATCTTAGATTTAGCAATTTAAAAATCAAAATTTGTGGCACATGTTGAATATAATATGAAAGGCCACATCTGTGGCATTACCTACTATGACATCAATCAATGTTAAACACAATATTGCATAGCTGCATGAGATCCTGCTAAGGTTGAAGCTTCAAACAAGATATAAGATCTGACAGTATCAGAACCTGGAGTCCATTCATACCTGAACCATTATTGCCAGGCAAATAATGTTGCACAATAGAAGTGCAAGCAGTCCTGCCAATATACTAATCCACTTCTAATCCACAATCACCCTAGGCAATGCGTAATATGAGAGCATGACACAACTGATTTCAATCACCTTCAAGAGAGGATGATACAAACATTGACAATTTCCTGTAAAGTATTAGTGGAATAAAATA
The DNA here is from genome assembly GCA_038090535.1 of Tylopilus alboater. Lineage (NCBI taxonomy): Eukaryota > Fungi > Basidiomycota > Agaricomycetes > Boletales > Boletaceae > Tylopilus > Tylopilus alboater. The sequence goes on along the minus strand of JBBPMW010000048.1, from coordinate 9,765 downwards.
AAATATGAGATGAGGCACATTCAAGTGCATAGGACTCAGAGTCAAAAGTATGCATGACAGAGATCACACTCATCATAGCATCAAACAGCAACAACAGCCATCATCAACCTCATCATTTACTTTATGACAGACCAATGCAAAACAATCAGCATCTCACAGGGTGAACAGTGAAGACACTCATGGGAGAAGGCAGCATGGAACAAACAATAGATGTCTGAGACAGATGGACTTGAATGGGACAATAAAAACAAGATCATATAGCAACAAGCATTTTAAAGAAGACTGCCTGCAACTGTATTAGATTCTAATCACATGAACATAGTATTGCCTCAGTTTTGGTTTTGCTGACGGTTTGAGACCAAAACTGGTGGTAGTTCCCACTGCCACCAACCAAACTGGACCAAATATAAGCTTCAGTTACACAAACTCTAAATAGACTATGATTTCAGTTTGAAATCAGTCTGAAACCACAACTTACTTACTTCATCCCTTTCTACAATAGCTGTTGACTTGAAAATGGCAAAGGCATGGTAAATGCTGATAATATCCATCCAGCACTATTTTCTGTATGCACCTATTTTCCATTACTTTCTGTGATCAAGCTGTTGCCATTGCCTTCAAAGTTGTCAATTCCCATTGCCTCAATGTCTGGTGAATTGTGATATGTTTTACTTGTCTATAGGCCTCTTGGCATTCTAACTTATTGTTGCAGGTTCATCATACTGCCCTTATTGTTCTGCTCACCTTTGTCATATTCTTCATTCCTTTTATCATCCCACTTTGCCATCTGCCTCTTCTGGCTTGTCTTAAGCACTTTATGGTGAGTCATGTTCATCCCTTTTGACTCAAGTCATGTGCACTCACATTCTAATATTATGTGCAGTCTTTTTAGACAATTTACACCTTGCTTGTCATGTCTAGATTCACCTGTCTCACTATTTCATCTCCTGGGTTGTTTAATGGCTTGGGAAATCATGTTAGCATATACCAGCTTTGCATATCATTGCATGCTCTTGGGTTGTGGGGCCATTCAGCTTGCTCTGCCAATCTCAGCTTTCTTCACTTCGTTCATATACTTTCCTTCTTGGATTCAATAGGCTTGGAGACTGGTACCAGGACCATGCTACGTTTCTCTCCAACTTTCCAAGGGTTCTTTCTTGGATATTCTCATTGAATTTGTTTTCCTTTCCCACCAAGCAACAAGTACTGGATGTGGTCATTTTATATTTATCTTTGCATCTGATTAAGCTCTGCTATCGATACCATGTATTACAAATCATCTGTCTTCATTTTTACATACATATATGAGATTGTATTTCATCACTTTATGCCCCCACCAGCTCTACCTGTGCATACCACACAAGGTCTAGTCATGACATATAATGACTATACTCCTCATCCTTTAACATTGAAGTGTTCAAGACAAATACTATATTGTTCTGACCTTTGAAGACAAATGTGGCCCTTCATGCCTACCTATACCAGCTTGCAAACAAGTGGCAGAGTGTACCCTAAGAACCTAGCTCTCTACTGACCTGTGTCTTTTATCTCAGGGCTCAAGAAGCCCCTCTCTCATATCAAACCTCAATGTCCTTATCACAAGAACAATAGTGGCCAAACCAAATTTACAAAGAAACACCACCAGGAAACCCTATATAGTGATGGGAAAACACCAAATGATCCTCATGATGTGCAAGGTAACATCAGTTGAGGCTACCATCTGGAGATTTAGAATGTGTGAGACTTATCTAATTCTCATCTCTTCAGTTCATTGTAGATTTGCCATTTGATGTGATGCATGTCAGTTACACTGAACACATCCCATATGCAGAACACTAACTACAGCTTGCCAGACAATCAAGAACTTCACACAAGTCAACTACTTACATCTTTTGAAGGCACTCAAAGAGGAACATCCATGATTGCATGTCAAGTAAGCCACCTGTTGGAAGAAACTGGAATATGCTAGAGTCTAACCTTACAATTGATCATAGACTGATATACCTATACAACAACAACCTTCTATTGATCATGGCTCCATCCAGTGTCCATGAAATCCTCCTGATCTCCATGAATGCCATTATTGGAGATTTCACCAATACAATTGGATACAACAAGGATATCCACAAGATGATCATTTGCATGAATAAATAACTGTTCTACAACATCCCAGCTACTAACAATGACCCAAGAGAAGCTATTCCTGACTTTCAGCTCATGATCAAAGTCAACAATGGCAGAAAACCTTCTGTCATTCTGAAATGGATCAGGGAGGTGGCCTTCACTGTCTTCTCCTCTAAGACCTATGACTATCTCAAAGCAGTTATTGCTTCTAACTCCACTGTTGACCTTGTATTTATGTTCTTAATCAAGGAGTCCCCCAAGTGGGAATCTGTGAGCAACAGTGACCCCTACAGGCAACAGTTGCATGCCAAATCTTTTGTTGACTCTGATAACTTTGAACCTACTATTAGAAAAGATGGCATCAGACCCATTGTTTGGGAGAGAATCACTTGGATCTCAGTTTCATGCATTGCCTTGGATGTTTACCTGTGTGCCCCCAATAATACACTCATTATCAATATCAATCAATAGAGCAACCATGCAGCAAGTGGGGTACATCTACAAATTACATTCTATGTTATCCATAAACTCTCTAACAATAAATAGCTACTTCACCCTTCCCTCTCCATGGAAGACATTGACTCCTTGCTCATTTCTGCCTCTGAAACACTCAAAGGGTTGCTTCTTGCCATCATGGAGGCAGGCACAAAAGAGGCTGAATTCATAAATCAAGTATGTCAATCAATGATATGTCTGACTGTATTCTGAAACACCATCCTTTGTTCCTTCCAAATGGCTGTTCTTTGGCCTGCTTACAAATGCTATGTAAAGTGGTATGGTTCAGGAAAGCACAAGCACACCTAGAACCCCTTGAATCTCACTCTAGTAAGCAGACAAGGTGTGCCAAATCTGCTGAGGAGTCTTCTCCATCATCTTTCAGCAATCATTTGGCCTTAGAACAGCCTAGTGGTAGGAAAAGAAGGACAGACAGAGGTAATTAGGCCACCAGGTATTTTTGGTGTAAGTATTATCATGCTTCCAGGCTTCAAAGCTTATGTTGTATGATGGAGTCAGTGTATCTTGTTTAGTGTTTTAAAGTCCAGTTGCTGGACTGCAAAAAAGACTAGCAGCTGGACTAGACTGGACTAGTTGGCAACTGAACTGCAGTTGCCAATCAGTCCAGTTGCCAGTTGCTGGATTTGATAATCAAAAGATTAGTCCAGGACCAGTTGAAACCAGCTGCAACCAGTGTACAGCCACACTACCTACTTTCCCAAAATTGTTCTGATTTTCCAGTATTTTTTCCAATTTTATTAGACCATATTTCACTTTGAGACATTTTAATACTTCTGAACTTGACATGTAGCTTTAAGTAAGTCATATATCCACTTCCTGGGAACCAGACTACTTGAAAAAGAGGTCATTATAAAACTATGGATCCATAGTATATTTCATTTCTATAGTAAGAAGTATGATTCCCACAGGTTAGGGGTCAAAAGACTGGTCTTTCAAAAAACTGGTTGTGGTTGCAGGTCCCTGGAACTTTCTCAGAACTGGTTGCAGTCCAGTTGCCTCATTTGGAAGCAAAAAAGCTGGACTGGACTGGACTTTTAAACACTAATCTTGTTTGCATTTCCATCCTTTTTTCCCACCTGCACTCCCTTTTGCTTCCATCATACTCATGAGAGTTAGAGTCACAGGACCCAAAACATTCCTTGTAGATATCCCTTGTAGCAATACAATGTACTCATCTTCTTTAGTCTTGTAGTTATGTAATCCATTGACTTGGATACACATTGATTTTGAAATGTCTTTTGCCATTCCTATACATATAGTGTGTACTGGCTGTACCTAAACCCACCATCAACATTCAAGCATGGATTACTTACCACTGTTGCCAACTTGTGCTCTGCACTGTTTGTCAGCCCATCAAAGTGATACAAAAAGGTCGGTTAGAATTTTATCTCCTTATTGTCTCTTGCTGATTCCAATGAGTTAAAAGAACTCTGCTTCTACATCCCTAGGTCATAGACAAGGGGGTTGAGCTAAAAAGCCTAATGAGAAGGCTTCAAGAGCACCTACCCATTCTGCTCCATATCCCTGTTCTGTGTGCATCTTGACCATACCAAAGGAAGAAGATGGGAAGCAGATTGACATTGATAGGGAACTCTCTAAGTTGAGTTCTGACTCTGAGGCAACTGATGGTCAAAACAACATCCCTCAGGCTCAGGCAGGTGCTACCATCAATCCATGACCTCCTTAGCATATCATATATGATCTATTCATTGACACTTCATGGACTCAGTCCATAAGGACTAGCATTACTGATATCCAATATTTTTTCAAGTGAACTAAGGCCACTCTGACTTGTAGACATTGCAGGTATCTTCCTTTCCATCTGTTTCTGAATTATTCATCCTGAAATAATATACTTCAAGAGAAATTCATGATGCCAATCCAATCATATGGAAATAAAAGTTTTCCACACAGTGTACCTGTGTTTATGCTACCAAGTCCAGGATGTTGATGCTACATGGCCACCTCAACCATTGGCATATCCATGAATATTTGGAACTCATGGAATCACATGGCTGGCCAATATGGCTGGATAGTGTCAAGAAGGCCCTGGCACTAGATTACTCACTAGAGAAACTGCAGAAGATGGTAGTTATGGGTGGGACACTTGAAAACCTTTGTATACAGACATCAGCAACTGGTCAAAGGGATATAGTGAGTCTTGATGGTCAATGTTCCCTTTTCCCATACTTGAAGGAAAAATTCCACAAACATCTCATTGCTTTCATTGTTGTGGATGACCAAGTATGTGTTCTAGCACTTTGTTTCTTTTGATTTCTGGCTTAATTCATTTAGTCCCTTAGCATTGTTGAATGTGCAGAATTCCGGAAGCTCCTCTTGATCCTTTGGGAAGGCTTTCATAACTCTGATATCCCTCATTGGACAAGCATATGTGACAGGATCATAGAAATGTAGAAGCAGTACCTTGTAATGCTCAGAAGTGAGTTAGGGGTATGTAAGTAGATCCCCCTCTTTCAATGTTGTACTATCTGATAACTCCATTTCATATAGAATATGCTCAGATGAATATTTTTTATGACTGATGTCTGGTTTGTTGATGATATGGCAGGCTTTCTTGCTCTTACAGGCCACTGGATCACCAAGGATTCTTAAAACCAACTACAATTGAGGTCTGCTCTCCTTGGATTTACCAGGCTGAAAGAAAAACATGATGGTGCATTGTTGGCATGGACAATATTGGCACTTCTCAATTATGTCAGCACCACTTTCAAGGTTTGTCAATGTCATATGAACTTGTAGATTTTTACAATGACTGAAACAATACCATATGACCAGGTTGGATATTTCTTGTTAATGCTAAGTATGGTAACTAGTCTTCAGATAGTCAAGTTAAGAAGCCAAGTGATGATGATGACTAGAAGAAGGTGGAAGGTCTTGCTATCCAGTATGGGCAACTGGACTTGTGGATGAAGCTAGAAACTACACTTGTATTGCATAGAAAATCAGCAAATCATGATTCTTGTGTACAGCACTGTACAGGATTTTAAGACCTTGCTATTTTCACTTGATTTTTGTTGAAAATCATCACAGAGCATCATAGACAAATAAATAAGCAACTTTTTTTTTGTGCTCTGTAATGCTCTGTACAGCCTATACAGAGCTGCACAGATAGGGACCTTGCTATAGCTAAGTCTATGATTTGCTGATGAACTAGATGGAGAACTAACTAGTACATGGCACATCTTATATACTGGATGGTATGGAATATGGAATGGTGAAGGAGTGCCATCAAAGGAGGAAGAGCATCCAAAGGATCAAGGAAGGGCAAAGCAAAATGAAAGGAATAAAGTATATACATGGATAAGGAGGCAGAATGATAACTGAAAGGAGACATGAGATGGAACAAGATGGAAATCAAGAAGAACAAGATAATCAGAAAAGAAAAGTGGTGGTGTCCTCATTATAGTTAGACCAGTCCTTTACATCCACTGCTAACTGGATCCAATCCCATTCTCTAGTACAATCCTCGCATGCTACAAAGTCCAGGTGTAGGCAAATGTCAGTCATACTGTCAGTCATGACACTAGTGCTGTTAGTCACAACCATAACATTACCCTGTGTGTTAGAATAAGGCACCAACTTATTCACTTCGATCGAGATTGATGGTAGTGTAGAAGACCTTGGAGTGGCTGCACTCCCAGCAGAATAGGTAGCAGCAATGAGGGCAGCAGCCTTGTATATGTCCTGGGGTGGCAGTGTTGCAGTAAGAACAGATGTACTGGGAGCATTGGACGTGGATGAGGGAGATGCTTTGGCATTCAAAGCATCTAGGGACAGATCAGCAGGGAGGAACAGTGGACCTTTAGCTAGGAGAGGCTGGGAATGGTGAAGTGATGGGAGGAGTGGGGAACCCAGTTGAACTCTCAGTGGATTGGGCAGAAAGAGGTCATGAAGAAATCCTGACTGTAGGTGTAGATAGAGCTATGTGAGGGGTAGTAGTGTGCACCCTGACAAAAAAGCCTCCATTGATACAACAAAGGGAGGTGGTCATGGGAGCAGTACTGGAAGTGGGGGAGACAATTGCTTCCTGGACTGAGTCAGGGCCAGGGCATTTGACAACTTTGTTATTGCCTTCTACTTGACCTAACATCATTGAGAATGAATCGTCACTATCAGAGATGGTAAATGATGAGGGTGGTCCATCTGGGATGGAGGAGTTGTCTTGTCCTTGGACTATGTTGAAGCATCATTGCTGCTCTGTGGTGAGGATGTGGAGAACTGAATAAAGGATGGATTGGAGGAGGTCTGGGGAAATGAAAGTGAGGTAATATTCAAAGTCATGGATGTAGAAGAGGTCCAAGATAAGGTGGCAAACTTGGAGGACCGAGATAGAGTGTGTGAGAGCAGAGAATGGGCCAGGCAAGTGTGAGGGGGTGGATATGGGGTGAAGATGTAGGGATGCATGGTAGAGTTGGATGAGAGTGGGGAGGACATGGTGGGTATTGAAACATCTATTCTGCTCAAGGTGGAGCAGGGTGGCAAGGTGTTCTAGGACATTGGCAAAGAGGAGGCAACATTGGAGAGGGGAAAGGGCACTGGTAAAGAGGAATGAAACAGTATGGATAGTGGGATGGTTGGGCATAGCCATTCTAAAGAATGAAGTGTAGTAAGAGTTGCCAAAGAGTGTAACACAAAGTGTACAAAAATGTGTATCAAAAGTATAGTAAAAGTGTAGTGGCAAATAGTGTAGAAAAAGTGTAGCTTGTTTATCCTAATGCTTGGACTTAGAAAGATTTGGCAAGAGAACATGTGACTTTCAAATCAAGCCACACCACACTTTGTCACTACTACATGTACAATTGCAACCCATTCAGCAATTGCCATGTTACAACTCATTCACCACCACCTCATCTCAAAAAAAAAAAAAAGTCATTCACTCACACCAGTGCCATTTTGCTCATGCCACACCCACAGGAACACCATCCTGATTCCCACCTGGAACATTCACTGCTGCCTCACCTTAAAAAAAAAAAAAAAAAAAAAAAGGTCAGTCACTCACCAGTGCCCTCTTGCTCATGCTGCACCTATATAAACACCTCCATTGCTCCCTGCTTTAGAAACTTATGTCCAAAGCCTGAAAACCCAAGGCAAGAATGAGGAAGAAGTCCTCCAAACCATACAACTCTGCTATAAAGACCCTATTGAGAAAGTCTCCATAGCTCTTACTTGTGACTTGGATTTTTGAACTGGGAAGTCACCTTGATGTCTTCTTCTATAGACATTACCCATGTACTTGTAGAACTACCCAATGAGAGAATCTTTCATATTCCTATCTCTCTATCCTTAGGCAATCAAATCATCAAAACCACTGCTCTCATTGACTATGGAGCTACAGGAAATTTCATAGACACTGGTCTTCTAATCCTTACAAATTTCCCTTTATTCCATCTTTCGAAATCTATTGCTGCATACAATGAAGATGGGACTCACAATACCAAGGAAACCATCCTGTGGAAGGTACATACCAACATTCTCTTTTCCAACTCCTCCAAAACCCTCAACATCATGGTTCTTAGCCTTGGCTATGTAAATGGAACCCCAAGATTGACTGGATCTCTCACACCATGACCATCCAGGATCTCGTTCTCCTTGAATTAAACCCTACAATCACATTCTCCAATAATACCTCCTTTACTGGCTTGGACTAGATGTGGATGTGAAGACCTCCAAGAGGCTAATACAACGAGAAGCATGGCTTCAGGAGGAATCCATTGGAAAGACCACCATTTTTATCTAGATTGCCCAACAAGATGCACCTAAAGAACAACCAATCCCAACATGGTGTTCCTCTTTCATAGAGATATTCTCCAAGAAAACCCATGATCAACTTCCTCCATTGTACCTCTATGACCACATCATCAACCTTCTATCCTTGTTTACTTTGAAAATTGCCAAAGTATATCCTTTAAACCTTGTTGAAATGGAGACCTGTCAACAGTTCATCGCAGAACATTTGAAAACTGGCCAAATTGTACTCTTGAAATTCCCCCAAGCATTCCCATTCTTCTTTATATCAAAGAAGGATGAATCTCTCTGCCTATGTCAAGATTATTGCTACCTGAATTCCCATACCATCCAAAATGCCTACCCCCTACCCCTTATCCCAGAATTCATTGATGACATGAAAGACTCCACCTTGTTCACCAAATTTAACATCCAATGGGGGTACAACAACATTTGCATCTGTCTGGAAGACCAATGGAAAGTGGCCTTTATCACCCCCTAGATCTCTTTGAACCCACTGTCATGTTCTTCAGCTTCTACAATGCTTCCCCTATATTCCAAGCATTCATGAACCATATCTTTGCTGACATAATAGCCAAACAATGACTCAAAATCTACATGGATGATCTTGACATTATAATGGTCACCTATACTTCAAAGGACAGCTGTATGTTCTACCTGCCTCTTGACAGTCCCTTGTCTGCTCCACCCATGAATCTCCCACTACCAGTCATGCAGGATGCTTCCATACCAAAGCTATCCTAGAATGTGACTTTTGGTGGTCTGGGCTTGCCACTTTCATCAATAAGTTCATTGCTGGCTGTGCTACTTGTCAGCAAAACAAGGTCCTTAGTCATCCAACTCATCTCCCACCTGCTTCCATTGCTTCCTCCTTACCATTGCCATCCAAACAACTCTCTGTGGATCTCATCACTGATCTACCTCCTTCTGCTAGACATGACTCATTAATGGTCATGGTTGACCATGGCCTTATGAAGGGAGTAATTCTCATCCCTTGCTTCAAAACCATCAATGCAGCAGGTGTCACATTTCTATTTTTTTCCAATTTCTTTTGATGCTTTGGTCTCCATAACTCAATCATCTCTGATAGAGGCTCCCAATTTGCATCTGCCTTTGCCAGGGAACTAGCCTGCCTTCTTCACTACAATGTCTGCCTCTCAACTGCCTATCACCCTCAAACAGATAGACAAACTGAGCACATCAATCAAGAAGTAGAAACTTATTTTTGCATCTTCTGTGCTAACAATCCTCAGAAATAGACCAAGTTCTTTCCTACTGCCAAATTCCATCATAACTCCATCCTTCACTCCTCCACCAAAATATTTGCATTCTCCCTACTCCTAGGCTATGAACCCAAAG
>JBBPMW010000047.1:0-34674 GCA_038090535.1 Tylopilus alboater | reverse complement strand
GCTCGAGTTTGGATCCGCGCGATTCCGATTCGCCAGAGGAGACATAGAGAGACACGCAGAGGCATCACACGGACACGACACATGTCGCGATCGCGATCTTGATTTCGTGGCGTCGGATTGGGACGAGTCGCACTGGCGATATAGGCTATAGGTCCTAGGTCCTAGGACGCCGTGTTGATGTAAGGTGCGTGATGCGTTGAGCTTCTTGGTTTATGAGTGTTGTAATGTGAACGAGGTGAAGGTGGCATGTTCGCGTCTGGGTTGGGTTTGAATGCGCAGCGTCCTGGCCAGACAGTGGCATCTAGTGTCTTGGTGCGGCGCGGCGATTCGCGATTTGCATCAGACCGGGCACACGATGCACCATCTCTCTCTCTGTCCTTGTCCTTGTCGCCGAACGAGTGGCAATACTAAGACAGGACACGGTCTTGATGGACTGAGGCGCGTGCTTGTGTTATCACGATGAATTCGTGAAGAGTGGCCATCATTTCAGGGTCGAAGCCGCACTGCAGCAGGGACCGTCCGAGTCTCGCGCGAACGGGTGGTGCCTTGTCCCCTTGTCCACTCGTGCGCAGTGCGCAGTGCAATGTGCGCTGCTCCAACGGCTGTTCGCCGTCGATGTATGTGGGCAGCTTGTCCGACCCACACATTCACTGCCAGTGACATGGAGTTCCTAATGCAGCGGATAGACGATGGCGGATCGCGATGTGGATAGTTTCGAGATTCGCGATCCGCACAAAGAGGTGCACGACGCGCCATCCTTGTCCTTGTCTTCATCACCGAACGAGGGGCGATAATTAGGACACGACACGACACGACACGACACGGTCTTGGTGGATCGGGGCGTGGTCGTGTTATGAAGAGCGTCACGGTTAGGGTCGATACAGCCAGGATCGTCTGGGTCTCGCGCGGCGACTGGCGACGCGCGAACGCGTGTTCTCCCTGTCCCCTTCAAGTCCACTTTTGCGCGCCGCTCCGACGGCTGTCCATTCACCGGATGGATGGTGGCGATGTAGTTCTTGATTTGCGATTCGCACAAGAGAGGGCACGACGCGCCATCTTTGCCCCTGTGTTCACTGCCGGGTGGCGTATGAGCGAATAGCGATAATACGATGCAGGACACGACACGACGCAGTCTTGGTGGATCGGGGCGTGGTCGTCTCATGAAGAGGAGCGTCACATCAGGGTCGATACAGCAGGCTGTCCGAGGCTTGCGACGCGCCAACGCCAAACGCGCGTTCCCTCGTCCTCGATCACTGCTGCGCTGCACCCACGGCTGTAGGCTGTCGATGGGTATGGGGTGTGATTCTGCATCCTCCCATGATTCGGTGGAGGAGATGGCATCCCACCATTTCCACCGCGTTCTCTCGAGTCTGAATCGCGTCCGCGGTTCCTCTTCTGATGAATCTGATCGAGCGTCTGGTGCGCGATCTAGATCAGGGCAGGGAGGTCGGCGACAAGGAGGGGCGGTGGGTCATACTTGCATGATTAAATTTGGTTTGCAGGTAATGTGTTACTATTGCTACCGTATTACAGGTACTTGGTCGAACGATGTCAGAAGCCATGCGACGAGCGCCGATGAGGGCGCGGGTTGACATGTAAGTACGTGCTCATCTCGCGGCGTGTCGAACGGGGCTGGGAGCTGAGCCTTTTTTCTGTTTGTTATCGTCTTCCTTTGGCCGTCCTTTGAGCGAAGGCGTTCCGACGCGGAAAAGACGGGGCTCTCGATTGGAATCACCCGCGTTCGTCGGCGACTCGGCGTAAGCGAGGCCAAAGAATCAACGTTGGCGCAAGGCGTCGACACCGAGGCGCAAACGACATCTTTTCCAAACGCTCCACCTCTTCTTTCCCTGATGATGATAAATGGCCTTTCCGAGCACATACCGGTGTAGAAGTTTCCAATGGGGACCCTGCAATTCATACATCATACATCACCCACGACACTGTTCCACACCCAAGTCGCGACCGCACGGTCCATGCCAGGACGTGAATGAATCGATGATGGGGTTCATAATCATGTACAGAGCGGACATGTGCCACGTGGATGCAACGACATGCTATCTCAACAGGAGTACGCCTATCGATCTGCGTGACTGGCAAGGCGGACGTCCTGTATTCCTGCATACAGATCATCGGAAGCCAACTCGTTCGAGCGTGAGTGTCGACGCTGATAGAACGACATCATGCCATCGGTGATGGAGTGTGCTCGGAATCACGGCAGCATCGCGTTCGCATCGGGGCGATGCGTCGAAATTCCAAAGATGCTCATTTTCGGAATTTCGACGGATACACTTCGTCGTCGTGTCCGTCACTTTGTTATTTCCTTTTTTTTTTCTTCTGGACGTCGCGTCGATCGTCTCGCGCTGCCGAGGTTTCCTTGTTTCACCGTCGTCGTCGTCGTACGTGTTTCTATGTTGGCATGTCAGCTCAGACCGATCAAAAGACAGGCAAGCGCCGTCGCTGATCACCGTACGATGGCGCATCACCTCCTAAACGCATGGGGGACGAATCGCCGTTTTGAGAGACGGAGTATTCGGGTTTATGATAGAACCCGGGGCCTCGCGGTCTTGGAGCCCCTACCGTCCATGATGTCAATTCTCTTCCACTCGCCAATGACATGGTCTGCTTGGCGAGCGAGCTAGGGATTGTTTGCTCGAGTCAGTGCCAGCCTGCAGCGCCCCCAAATGAAGGTACGTGTAGCACGTAGCACTGCAGCATGGCGGATCGATCGCGGGCGATGCTGCATAGCCCCGGGTCTTATCACCTTTTTCCTGCTCCGTGGCGTGTTCATATTGTAATCATGTCGGCCTCGGAGGTGCATGTGTTGGTGGCCCTTGGTCTTCCTCTGCCCGGGGTATTACGATAACGGACTTTAGACGTCGAGGTTGGGACAACGTCGGACTGGACGGACGAACGGTGCATGTGTGCGCACGTTGAGACTTGGTGCCGATCGGGTTGAACCCGGGAGGACCCTGAACGCTGGAGAGCGCGGCCTCGTGTTTCTCTTTCGATCGTACTTGTGTCATCCCGAATCCCCAGCCACCTCCCGTGTGGTGCGTCGATCCGTGTCTCCGCATCGGAGATGACCGCACCTTGCACGGAACGGCGAGGCGAACGAAAATCCGACTGAGTCCGACCCTTGGCGTCGCGGTGCATACCGGCGTCGATGATCCGTCGAGATCCTGCTCATTCAACATCCTAAAAAGCGTGTGCGGTCTGAAACATCACCGTGTGGGTGGGTCACCCACGCGCCGGTGGTTTTCAACGTTGTTGGTCGCATCGGATGGCCATGTGTGATGGGGTACCAAGTTACCAAGTCTTGTGATCGTGATATGGATTCAGATACTGTGTGCTATGTATGGACGTCGCGTCGGGCTGCGTGACAAATTGGCGGCGGCATTTTGCGAACGGGCCCCCTTGGTGTGGGCGTCAGACTGCACGTAACAGCAACACGTTCGTCGTCGTCTTGCCGATCGGACGCACGTGACAGCGCATGCGTCTCCGCTCTCTTTTTTTCTCCCTTTCTCTTCGGAACAGGGGGGGTTCATAACAGGTTGTTCAAGGCGCGCTTATTTTTGATTGGTCTGCGTCGTGAGTGGGCACCGGACTCGACGTCGCCTGTTGGCAGTGACACGTCCGTCTCAAGGACGAAGTGACTGCCCCGCTGTGTTGGCATGACATGCGTTTGGGGTAATTTGCGAACTGTAAATGACAGTCCGTCGTGGTCAGCGGGGCTTGTCGTAACGAGGGAACGGCGATAGATGGGGGTCATTCATACCCATCGTTATCGCCCCCTCGCAAGAACGATTCAGCGGTGTGGGATACGAGTTTCAGACTGTTGATTCAGATAACGCTTTGGTTTCAAATCAACAGGGACGTGCCGTCTTTTTTTTCGCATCGTCGGAAGCGAACGGAGGCACGGCGGTATGGCCAACGGAAGCCAAACCGCGCCACCCGATTTGTGTAGCCGCTGTCCTGAGGAACAAAGACGTCGCTTAGATGCTCATGAAATCTAGACTCTTGGGTCGCGAGGGAGATATTGAACTGCCCGATCGTGGTTGGAATTTTAAATTGGTGGCACGTTTCTAACAGGGCTATGTTGCACTTGAACTTTATGGCATAAACATACAGGGCGTCCGAGTGACGAAACCGACGGGAGCAAAAAAAAAACCGAGGTGAAAAAGGAAATAAGGGGCGGGAGTTCGGGTCGTCTTATCTTATCAAGCGGGTCCAATGTGGCACGGACACGTATCAGATTAGTACGGCTGGGGGGTGATAGAGCGACGACAAGCAAAGGTACATAAGCGTGCTGATGTGTGCGTGTGGACATTGCGACCGGTTGGGCGCGGGCGACGGCGGTCCAATTATGTGCATGATCCGGGCGTGTATCTTTGGTGGGCCGCGGGTTGCGATGGACGTAGAGGGTCCCGAAGGACGAGACACGTTCCACGTCGGGTCATCCGGACGCTCACGCTCTCATGATCACGTACAGCCGTGAGGGCGATGATGTGATGGGGCTGCGTCTCAATGTATAGGATGGATCATCAACTGTGAAGGAAGCTGGCGGTCGCCATAGAAGGAAGGGTCTGGCATGAGTCGCAGAAATGAATGGATGCCACGCTGATGATCTATGGTCTAAAACCTTGAACGCTAGAAAAGCATACGGAACTGTCGTACTAGTGAAAATAAGGTGAGACTGCGTGAAATTGTGGGTGTAGGTCAGAGATGGGAAGGATCCGTTGATTGAGACAGCGGTGTGAGATAAGATTGACCCTGGGATGCGGCGCCACAAAACAAACAGGTGCAAATAGTGATTTGTACGGCTCAGTATGTAATATGGGCGCAGATTTCCGAGATTGTCGCGCCCATTAGCGATAAATTTTCACCATAGATGAAGATAGTGGTTATGGAGAGCTATTGAAACGAGAGAGATGGAATGGCCAATATCAATTTTTGAAGCGAAAGACGGGCGGGGGATGGTGGCAGACGGATCCAGATAACTGTGTGTGTGGGGATAATCGAAATTATGATTTTGAAACTGAAGTAATCTGATTGGCCAGATTTAGTTTTTGTGTGGTTATCTATTAGTTTATCGGTTCCCGTCGACCACAAATCATAAACTCTCCGTGCACCCTTCTGTCCCCGTCTCTCCTCCTCAACCAAACCATCCCCGCCCTGCATTTAACCCTGCCCTCCTCCTCCTCGTCCACCTTTTCCTCCGTTACTTCCTCTCTCGCTCTCCCGCTGACACGCGCCCCAATCAACCTTACTCGAAAATTCTCTTTAATCGTATCTCTAGATATACCTTTTTTCAAAAATGTCCCCAATCGTAATGGAACCCCCCGCTCTGAACATGCATCATCTCTCCCGCCTACAACAGCAGTTCGCCTCCAGCACAGCCCCCGACCAGCACGCACCGTCTTCGCCCATCACTGCAGATGCCGCACACGCACTCCACCAGCGCATCAGCTCCGGCGAATTCGCCACCTATGAGCAGCTCCTCCAGCAGCAAAAGGATCGTGCCCAGCAGCCCGCCGTCGACGACCGACTCAACGCCGTAAACTCCCCCGTCGAAAAGCAGCAGCCTTCCCAGCGACAGTCGGATCAATCGCAGTCGCACCCCCCAGAGCAAGTCGCCCCGCCCCCGCCACCACAGCCCGCGCAACTTCAGCAGCAACCAGCTCAGCAGGCTCCACAACAGCAGCGTACTGGCTGTACCAATTGCGGAACCTTTGACACGCCTCTCTGGAGACGCGACGCCCAGGGCAAGACCATCTGCAATGCTTGCGGTGAGTCGATTCCGTCCGTTTTCATCTCATCTGCTTTCATTTCCTCCTCCTTCCCCCTCACGTGTCAACGTGTGGCACGAGTTGGGTCGCGGGCGCCCGTTTCGTCCAGACACGTTCCATGCTAGCCGGTCGATGTATATCATCATGCGGCGTTGCGGCGACATCTACACCGCGTGTTCTCGGCATGTCGAGTCGGACTTGATGGCGATTGGCCCAGATTCTTTTTTTCCTACGTTCTTGTCCTACCTACCGTCTTGTCAGTGCAGTAGCAGTGTGTGCTGATTGAAATGTGTGCAACTCGTGGGCACTTTGCTTGCCATTTTTCGCTGTTTATCGTCACTAGGTCTCTACCTCAAATCACGCAAGGTCGCTCGTCCCACTTCCCTGGCCCGTACTCCAACGCCTTCTACTACCTCTACCTCTGCGCAACCTCCGTCTCAGCCTCTAAACGGTGGCGGGGAATCCGACATGTCGAATCCAAATCAGGCATCTACAACTCCGGCAGTGTCATCTTCCCAAAATCAGCACTCGAAAACTACGGACGCTCCCTCATCGTCTGTACAGACCGAGGGTGCCGCTCCCCAGCAAAAGTCCTCATCCACCAAGCCTACTTCTGCCACAGGTGCGCACACCAACACCGGTGGTGGCACGTGCCCTGGGGATGGACGGTGCGATGGCACTGGAGGATCCAGCGCATGCGCTGGTTGCCCAACGCTAAACAATACCCTTGCAGGGTCTGGGAGGCTCGACGCCGAACCTGCAACCACAGACGAGACTGCGGCTCCCGTCCCACAAGTAGTGTCACCCGCTGCCGACACTTCTTCGCCTGGCGCAGAGGGCGACGGCCCCGCACTGGCAAAGAAGGCAAAATCAGCAGTTGGAGCACTCTGCTGCGCAAACTGCGGTACCAGCACCACCCCGCTTTGGAGGAGGGACGACGTGGGTAACAACATCTGCAACGCATGCGGTGCGTTTCTATCTCATTTCATGTCTGCTGTGCTTGGGGGCGTGTGCTCTTGCCGTCGTCACTATTTTCTGGATGTCGGTTATTTTTCGTAACATAAACGACATGGTGCACGTTGACCCCATCCGGGCTGCGCGCATGCCTTTCGCTTCAAGCATCGGGGTTGTCTGATATCATCTCATCTCGCCTTTCATTTGCACTGCTTTTCTTTATCTTATCATCCGTATTACTGGAACCTTCCTTTCATTTCATGTCCGACCTGCGCTGGCTGGTGTTGTCATTCCTTTCCTAATCCTCCCCATCTACGTCTCATCACAATCGTGCTTCGCCGGCTGACTGCTTTCCCATCAATAGGTCTATATTTCAAGCTTCATGGTACTCATCGCCCCAATTCGATGAAGAAGACTGTGATCAAGCGACGGAAACGTGTTCCTGCCGCAGCTGGCATGTCCTCGGCACGTATAACAGATCACCAAGCGGCAGAAGCTCTTGTCGGAATCGGCCAATCAGGTGGCAGCCAACACGCGAACACGGGAGGGGAGGAGAGTGATAACGAAGTCGAAGAACCACAACCTCGGCGAAAACGTGCCCGAAGAGGCAAGAGCGATCGTGAGAAAGGACGTGCCCGGGAGAAGGACGAAGATGAGGATATGGGCGACCCTGACGACGAGTCGCCACAGGAGAGCGGCGGACGAGGACGGGGCAAGGGTGAGCGTGCATCCGCACGAAAAGCCTCTCGGGACTCTCACAGTTCTTTATGGGCTGAAGGTGCATTGAGCATGCATCATCAAATCGTGGAAGCACTTGGCGACCGGAGTCACTCGCTCCCTCGCGTCATGCAACCAGGTCCCGACTTGGATCGCTTCGCGCACCACCTAGGACGTGTTCCCTCTGGCCATGGAGCGTTCATCGCATCACCTCACGCCGGTCTCGATTTACCCCCATTGAACGCCGCGTTAGGGGAACGATATGGGTACGGTCCACCTGGTCTTCTTGGTGCCCGTGATTTTGGCGGTGCACCGTCCAGCTATATGCGGTCCGGTTCTAATGCACCCAGCAGAACGCATTCTCCATTAAACCCTGGACTTGCTGCGGGTGTCGGCTATGCTCTGCCCCCACATGGTGTGGGTCATGGGTATTATGGCCTCGGACATGGACACTCGCCTCCTCCCCATGACCCCCTGAACGGAGTATTGACAGCAGTCGTTCCTACAGCGGGCGAGCTGCGGCAACATTATCTGGAGCTCTATGAGCAGCGTAGGCGATTGGAGGAGCTGATTGACAAGACGGACAAGTTGATGGCAGGCGTCAGGCGCGGACTCGACGAGATGATGGGTGCGCCACAACCTCCCCCGCAGCCGTCCCCACCACAGGCACAGCCCCAACATCAGGCGCAGGCGTTACCTCAACCCACACCTCAGCAACCTCCGTCCCACGAGCAGCCCCCTCAACAACCTCAAACGGGATTGAATCCGGCGACATCCCCGGTTCCCCTTGCTCGAACGGGCGAGCGGGAACGGAGCCGTGAGTCGATCTGGCCCGTCGAGTCCGCCCCGCCACGGGAATAGAGGACACGACGATGATACCACCACTTTGCACCAAAACATGACTTTGCTGTCGTCTCTGCTATCGTACACTCGCTCCATGGTCTTGTCAAGCCCCTTGCATTCTCGCCGCCTGTTCAACGCTAGTTGGCATCTTTTGGTTCCTACTTCTAGCGGGACATTAACATTATGCTGAGCGGCCCATCTATCACACATGTCGTTGCTTGGCTGCTATCTATGATTCTTTTTTTTCAACCATGCTTTCATGTGCATATAGGCTTGTTGTCGTGGTTTAGTTGTCATTTATTCGTTTCTGTTTCTCTAGCTTAGGTTCGTTTTGTTCTTCGCTTCATGTCCCCCTTGAACTTTTGTCGTTTTTTTTTTCCGTCGTGTCATCCCACTTTACAAAACACTTTATAGTCATACCTTTCACATTCTGGCATTTGTTCCACTTGTTTGGTATATAATATCTATTTCATTGTCTCATGAGTAGTGTAGATGCGTCATGTCCCTTGCCGTCGTCCTGGGGGACGTCGGCGTTGCAGTCTCTAATACGTTATAGTCGTCGTTTATACACATGATTTTTTTTTCTGGCATCGGTCCCAGATGCATGCTAGGATGTGTGCGAGGAAAGTGAGCGACTGAACGGGTCAAAATGTATAGAGCATGGCATGGACAAGAGACGATACGATACGGGTTTCGTGCCAACGAGAAGGGTGTCGATAGGAAGGCGGTGGTGGCCCTTGCCGTACTTTCGGTGGCGTTGTCACGGTCATATGGACAAGAGGGCCTCGAAGCTGTCCCCTAGAGCCGTGGGGTCACCTCGGTGACGAATTGAGCAACCACTCTCAGTGGTATCCCAGCTGTGTTATGTATCGAGCACGAGGAGGGAGAGGGGGGGGGGTTCCTCGAAGGTACGAAGCAAACGGGTGCATCGCCGTTCGGTGGGTGTGGTGTGGCAGATTGACACGAGGCGCATCGTACCGTCCTACTGCACGTCCGAGTCTGAATTCCGGTCCGCGGGGACGCTTCGGCACCACGATGCATCCGGAAAAAAGGGGGGGCATCGACATGCGTCGATAGGTCACGATGCCACCACTTGGGGGCCTGTAGACATCCAAGTCCGACGAGGAACGCACGTGGGGGTGTTGCCAAGTCGGAGAGGGTGAAATGCGCGGACGAGATGCGTTACCGTCGGTCCATCATCTTGATGCGTGTCTGTAGTGTACTTCAAGTTGGTGGAACGAAATGGCAATTCGAGAGCGAGGCCATCTCTCCCAGCAGGGTCCTTGGATTCGCTTCCGAAATGCTTGCATTCTTGACGTCGAGAGAGCGCCTGGGCAGTCGGAGCTCGCGAAGGTTGTCCCATGTCATAATTCAAGCCGATGATCCTGGCTCGGCCGGGACGGATCTGCGCGAACCCCAAGCTGGCAAGCTTTCTGCAGACCCGTTCTTCTAGCTTGGCTATCGTATGTACGATCAATGATCTGCGTCGACTTCATGACATACCATGCCGGATGATGCCTTCCCGCGGACATCATTGGCAGTACACCAACCCCACGGTCGAACTTTAATCACGACTACTTTCTTTCGTCTATCCGCAGTCATGGTCTCCCCGTGCTGGCCGTTTGTGAGGTACCCGTCTGACCGTCATATGCGAGCTCTTCAAATCGTCTCTCAGAAAATGGGTAGCGGAGCCGAGGGTAAGTTCTGACCTAGAAACGCTTTGGATCCCTGACGTCCAGAGAGTAAAGGAGAAATCGCCGGCATTCAGGAACCACCAAAGTAGAATCTAGATGGGGTTACGCACTCTGTTCCATCATATGCGGTCCCGGGCCGACCAGGGACCGGATCCGCGCGATCTGCGCCAAAGCCGTGCAGGTGTCACTCGGCCTGCTCTTCTCAGTTCCAGCCATCAATATATACGATCAATGATTTGCGTCAACTTTTTTTATGACCTACCCTGCCGGACGTGAGATGATACGTCCCAAAATAATGCGTCGGTGTACCGAGTACATGTTCAGCCCGTCTTGATTTTGATTATCGCCATGAGTGAGTCTCCCATAGAGACCAAAATAAGGATAGATAGGAAGTCAGTCAATCGGAAGAGTTGGAAGTGGTCTGAAAATCTGAATCGTGAGATGACAGCCAAAGAAATTTTTAGAAAAAAGAGTGCGCGATCGATCAATGCCGGTAGGCCTCATCGATCATCCATGAGTCCACGGACCTATGTACAAAGAGTCTGATGGCGTCACTCTCAAAATCGCTGGATCATTGCATCCCGTCAATAGAGTCACCACCGGAAATGCTACATCTCATACTTGCATTCGTGTCATGATGATGGAAATCATAGGTTCACAGTGGGTGTATAGCCGCTCACAGCTCTGGTGTCAGTTCGAATTTGCGACTAAAAGCAGGCGTGAGCTAAGAGTCATGAACGGCACCGAAGCGAGCATGTTCATCATGACTAAGGGGCTGCTTCTGCTTCCGCTTCAAGACGAGCTTTTCGTGTGTTAACAGACGAATGAACTCATGACTAGAAATAGACGCTCACCCTAGACAGTTATGAAAAGGATCCGCTAGCATCGCCAATTTTGTTTTCTCGGCGAGCTCTTTATCATCTTCGTACGTGAAGAGTAATTCTTTGTGAACGAGCGATGATAAGGGGAAGTTCCTCGTCGCCACAGATGTTCACATCAGGCCAATTGCGCAGCAGCCAAGGTAGGGTATCCGGCCATGCCAGAAGAAGAGTCATGGTTGGTCTCGGCACGGAAAGATGCGATCTGACTGAATTGGACCGGATATGATGTTGTGTTTGTTGTGTGGTCTGCTAACGTCAAGGGTTCGTCCGGATGTACGTCCTCGAGGACAAGAGTTAACTCCGGTGACGATCAGCAGCGCGAACGTGACCACGCGTCAATTGACTTTCCATTTTGTGAGTTCAACAAGTCATTGAAGCTTGAAGGCCAACAGGTTGGCAATAGCCATCAAGGCTGAGAACACCCCAGACAGGGTGTGATATAGTGAAGAACAGAAAGAAGCGAGCGGCGCCACCTTTCTCTTTTCGTAAACCACTGCCCCACTCCTAATGAACATGCTCATCGAATCTGTGCTCAACGCACACGAGTTTCAAGTTAGTCGATCCAGTTGTCAGTCCATTCTCGGGCTTTAGCTGCTCAGCACAATAAAGACGTCGACTCGGCTCGATCATCAAAATTTTTCCCATGGTGCACTTCTCCCCATGAGTAAAATATCGATAGTTGGAATATGGGTATGTCTCGAGGTATCTTCTCTGTATATCTGCTGCTCAATATGTAAGTTCATGTTGCTGCCACGAGTCCTCCAAATAGCGCTGAGGAGTTTGTAGTTGCGTCATGTACGGACTCGGTGAGTCTGTTCATTCTCTTGCGTGAGGGGAAGATCCCTACTTTGCGCTGGTAGGTCCAAGGTCTTCCCGCATAACGGTGGACTATCATCATATGCGATGTACATGGTACTTGTCCTTGTCTGCACTATTATTGTCGGGGCATCTCTGCAACAATTGCTCGACACGTTCATCTATGCGCCAGCCAATGTACCCGACTGCTCCATGACACATTGGCTCAACTTCACTACTACATCCCGCGTTTTCAAGGACTACCTGTATGGCGCTCTGGTGACCAGCATTTGTATGCTAGCATACCAAATGCTATGCTCAAAGAAAAACAAAGGTGCCCACTCACAAATTCACTCTAGTGCTAAGTCTAATGTGGTTACTGCGATGCAGGTACCGAGGCGCGCACTTACAATCGACGAGATTTGGCGGCTTTATGTGGTTTTCGTGTGCGAGTGGAGACTCTGGAGAATTGTCACACTTCCTGTAGGCAACTAATCATCAAAATCTCTTCAGCAAAACCGTTTATTGAGATTGCTTCACAGATCATATTATCCGCCGCTTGCGTTGGCTCGCGAGCTCCTCGTTCGCTTGCCATGTTCATGTTCACCGACATGACGCCAGGTTCCGCTTATGTATCCTCGGTCGTATTTCCCGGACCCCAAGATTGGTTTGTAGGAATCAGTAGCGTACTCCCTCCTTGCATCAACATGGCGTGCGGTATCACCTCGTGCGGTATCACCTTCAGTATTTCCGTCACGAGACGATTGTGGCGCGTCTCTGGTGGATGAGTCGGACAACGGTTTCTTTGACGGCTACCTCAAACAATCGATTTGCGTCTTCATTGTATATCGCCGTCGAATGTGGCGCCATCACCGCGGTTACCCATGCCTTGCACTCTTCGCCTCAAGGAGCCCTACCGGCTTCAACGGACTCGACATTACTGCTCAACTGCTCGTGGTTGTTTACCTGCCAGTTCTCCTTGTCAGAGTGCACACCGAGTCGCTTTGTTTTGACGGGTATTGACATCACTCTCGGTCATCATGCAGGCTGAGCAAACTTGTCGGAAGATTCCTGGAAAACGGTACCCAAAGCTTAGGACGCGATCACATCTCGAGCGGGTCGATCCCTGTTACGCAGTCAGGCTCGCCGAGCTCTGCGCAAGCTGCTGATGTTTGATGATATTTTACCGAATGCTTTTATGTTCAGATTTCTCCAGCATATTCTCTTCCGTCGTTGCAGTCCATCCTATGGTACTATAGTTCGTAATCTCTGCCTTCGCTGTTTGGTGTTGCGCAGGTCACTGCCCGGGTATCATTAATAATGTGCTGGGGTATTAGCGCTGCGAGTCGACATTCTTCCTCGCCACCACTTTGTGTGGCGATCTCGCAGATCGACATGCCACATTTTGATCGATTGAGATAGAACTGATGATTGATGTTCTATGTACCCAGCCGAACCTATGTATCCGTCTGCGATGCATGTGCCTCATCTGTGCATAAATCCACTGAGATGACCGGTTGACTGAGTGTTTCTCAGAACTGACATGTGACACCTCATCAGATAAATTCAAGCATAGTGTTGTCTTTGAAGTACTCGTCCAGCTGGTATGACCTTTCTTCAACTTGTTCCTGTTGTTGTGATTGGCCGTCTCATATTTCCGTCCCTATTCCTTATTCCAGTTCGTGCTCTTGCTTATCGCCCCCGCCCTACAACCGAAGCATTGCCGCATCACCCAAGCTGGAACTGGCTCTGAGGAACACAAATCAAGCCTTACATAAGAGCAACGCCGCCGCATGCGGCCTCCGAGTCGCACTAGGCTCCAACAGTACTAGTCATGGCATGTCATGGCTCCGAGTCTCTCACCCTCCATGGCATCGGGCTGTACGCGTGATGTGTACAGAGAATAGCTGGGTAGCTTCGATGTTTCGCCAGGTTATTTCAAGCATGATGTTGACTAAGTATCCAAGTTGGTATGGCTTCTCTTCCTATGGCGGTTGTTCCTGTTTCATGGTTTTTGGGTGCAATCCAGGTAACAAGTCCGTGATCGCTGTATCGCGAGTGTGTTCATCATTTCCAGAAAACTCTTTCGCATTCAAAGTCGTCTGTAGCTGCTGAGCATGCCATAAGTTGAGATGCTTCCAGCGCCCGGGAGTTGGTGCGCGGCGGATATAATTAAAATGCAGTGATTATTTTGGTAGATCAGCACCGCCAAACCATCATTCACAATCACAGGCAGCGAGTGCGACACAGCCGTCGGGGATACGGTGGTCTTTGTATCTCTGCAGCATGTTAAATAGAAACATCCCCTCATGTCCATGTCATTGTTGGTACAAGATGGCGCTAACTAATGCTGCACTTCCTCCCATGGCCAAAATATCCATAATCGGGATATGGATCGGGGCTGTGTTGTACGGTATGTCTCACGAAGTTATCTACGCTACGTATCTCCAGCTTATACTCGTACCCGCAGGTGTCAAGTAAGTCCGAAGTGGTGAAACAAGCAAGCCCTTTGAATGGTATCAATAAACTTCTAGCTGCGTCATGTATGGACTGTGCATGTTCATTCTCTTGCGTGAAGGCAAGACCGCGCCTGTGCGTCGGTAAGTGCAAGGACATCCTACTTGAAAGCACATTATTGACCATGCGCGATTGGTAGGATGCTCGTAGTGATGTCCACCATACTCTTCCTTCTCTGTACTGTTTATGTCGGGGCATCTCTGCGACAACTGCTCGAGGCATTTGTGTATGCGCCAGCTGATGTACCCGATTACTCCACGATATATTGGCTCAACTTTACTGCCACACCGCGCGTCCTCAAGGGAAACCTGTATGGCACGCTGGTACGTAACACATATGTTAGACAAGTACTAAAGTCATCCTCACGGAAATAAAGGTGCTTGCTCAAGACTTTATCCTAGTGAGTAAACTATAGATACGATGATCTGAGTACTGAGATACGTACTTGGTATCAATGAGGTCTGGCGATTTTATGTAGTATTCATGTGCGATTGGAGGGTTATCATACTTCCTGTAGGCAGTCATCATCAAGATCATCTGCGGTATTTACTGAGATTGCCTTACAGATCATATTAGCGGCTGGTTGCGTAGGTTGTAAACTCCTCGTGTGATTGACATGCTCGCTGATACCTTCTTAGGTTCTGCTTATGCAGCCTCGGCCGTATCTGTGTTGCCGAACGATGGTTTGTATAATCCGGTGATGACCTCTCTCATTATATCAGCATGGGTGTTCGGATTCACTCTCAACGTGACCGTCACGGGGGGGATTGTAGTACGCCTCTGGCGGATGGGTCGGAGGATGGCTCTGGTGCCCACATCAACCAATCGATTCGCGACCTCGATATACATCGTTGTTGAATCAGGCGCCATCTCTGCGGTTACCAATGCCTTTGTCCTTGCGCTCTTCGCATCGAACAGCCCAGTCGCGTTGGTCAGCATGGACGTCGCTTCTCAACTGGGCGTAAGTACCCACCTTCATTTGTTCTCTTGCACGCATTGAGTTACTTCGTTTTATCAGGTACTGACGCCACTGTTGATCGTTGTGCAGGTTGCGCAAACTGGTCGACGTTGTATTTCAAAGGGGGATTTCTCGAAAATGGTACCCGAAGCGCAGGACGCGATCACATTTCGAGCAGGAATCCCTCGAGACTCAGTAATCAGGGCAGGACCTACTACTTCACACTAGACAGTCTTGTTCGCCGAGTTCTGCACACGGTGCTGATGTTTGATGTACTAAATACTCTAATGGACAGACTTCTCCAGTATATTCTACATTCTGTTCTTTCGTCGTAAATCCTGTATCGTGGCTGATGATCTCCACCTTCGCTGCATTGTTTGGCGGGTCACTACCAAGCTATCAATCATCGAGCGTTACGGGTTAGCGCCGCGAGTCAATATCCATCGCCGTTCTCTACAACGATCTCGCCGATCGACATGATATTGTCCCGATCCCACTACCACTGATGATCGATTCTCTCTATACCCACTACAAACTTATTCACCTCCAATTCAAGCATGGTGATGTCCTTGAAGTATTATATCGATATGACTTACTTTTCTTTCTGTTGTGCCAGTTGCAAAATGACGTCGAGTACCGTCAACGATGCAGGGCTGTTCGATGCGAAGGGTGCGAGCACAACGGCACCGGCAATTGCTAAGATATCCGCACCTTATATTTGCTATCGGATCATGCCAGAACCCGATCAGAAGAGACCCACGAGGCTGATAACGAGATAGTAGCTGATGTGAGCACAGCTGCACCTGAACGAGCACAGTGAAACATTATGGTAAGTGAATGCATCAGAATGAACCCATAAACTTTCTTTTCTTGGGGAACTGTTTATCCTCTTGCAGGACTGAAGCGGAGCGCCTTGCACTTCAACAAATGCTCCTCTTGGGGAATCGCCCGGGCGTCTTTAGCGGATCTTCTTACACGTGAAAGACGACGAGGACAATGGGCTATTAGTTGACCTCCAGTAAGACATTCTATCTGGCCCCCGCGCCCGGGCCCCCTCTGATAACTAGCAACGATAATAGGCAACTCGTCGTCCGCGTAAATAGTACTTGTCGGGCCAATTGCACAGAAGGTTTCGTGTTAGGAAAGGATAAGTATTCCGCCATGAGAACTCTGCAGCTGTGGACGATTTCAGCACGGAAATACGGGTACTCTGCGATAGAACTCACATGAAACAATCCCGATGGAATAGAGTTGTGGTCAGATGCAGTCACCAGGCCTTGGTACTTACGTCTGACCCTTCCCTTCCGGACGAGACATCACTGTGTACGGCCGCTTACTAGTGTGACCTCGCACGAATTCGCCAACGTGGTCACTCAGTGAGCTGGTTCGGAGACTGAAATTATTGATACGGGATATTGCGCATCGCTGGACTTTGACATGTCACCGGCCTGTGCTTCGTTGCAAAGCGGTTGAAACTTCTTTCCCGAACAAGCCTGGGACTCCAAGTCCAGCGAACCCAGTTCGTGTTTACCTTGACCTTTTGGTGTTCCCACGTTTTCCCCCCCAATGACAATGGAATCGGACCACTCGTTTATATCTTCCCTCTGTGTCAAATGTGGTATCCAGGTGCTGAGATGACATTACTTGCATTGTTTGGTAGTTCCGGTTGCTGCACGCATCAACAACCGCGCTCGAAATCACAGACATCCAATACAATCGGCACTGCCAATCAGTCATGGGAGACATTTAATTAAAGGCCCAACAGATTCTCAGCGCGCTCTTGATGATCATACGACACGCATCTCCGCAGCATGTTAAATAGATGCACCCTCGCGTTCCCTTGCCACTGGTTGGGACAAGATGGCGACCAAACTTCCTCCCATGGGCAAAATATCTATGATCTGCATATGGATTGAGACTGTGCTGTATGGTATGTCTTGCATTGTTGTTGTTGGATATCTTCTGTTGATATCATACTTGCAGGTGTCAAGTAAGTTCGAGCAGCTGAAATAACCCCTTCAGATGGTATCAATGAATTCGTAGCTGCGTCATGTACGGACTGTGCATGTTCATTCTCTTGCGTGGAGGCAAGCCCACTCCTCTGGGTTGGTATGTTTAAGGATATCTTAATTGAACGCAGATTACTGACACGTACAATTAGCAGGGTGCTCGTAGTTATCTCCACAATACTTTTCCTTCTCTGCACTATCCATGTCGCGGCATCTCTACGGCAACTGCTCGAGGCGTTCGTCTATGTACCTGCTGATGTACCAGACTACTCCACGACATATTGGCTCAATAACACCAACACGATGGCCGTGCTTAAGGACCATCTGTATGACACTCTGGTATGCAACCTTCGTATACCAGTATACCAAAGTTATGCTCAAGGAGACGATCAAGGTTCTTGTCCAATACAGCGTTCTAGTAAGTTCAATATGGCTACAGTGATGTGGGTGCTGAGATCCACACTTGCCGTCGATGAGATTTGGCGACTTTATGCGGTTTTCATGCGTGATTGGAGGGTCGTCGTACTTCCTGTAGGCAGCCAATCACCAAAATAATCCTTGATAAAACCTTTTACTGAAATTGTCTCACAGATCATACTAGCGGTCGGTTGCGTTGGTTTGTGAACTCCCCGACACTGCATAACATACTTGCTGACATCCTGTTAGGTACCCTTTATGCAATCGCGGCCCTGGCTATGGTCCCGAACACAAGCTTGCACGGTTCAGTAGTGTCCGGCCTCATCGAATCGGCATGGGTGCTCGATATGGCTCTCAATGTGTCCGTCACGGTAGCAATTGCAGTGCGCCTCCGGTGGATGGGTCGGCAAATAGCTTCTTCGATGACGACCCAGGCCAATCGATATGCGTCCTCAGTGTACGTTGTTGTGGAATCGGGCGCCATTTTGTTGGTTACCAATATCACGATACTCGCGCTCTATACATCGAATAGCCCCGTTTCGTTCACCATACTCAACGTCGCTTCTCAATTGGCTGTATGTGTCAACCCAACATTCCTCCTACTCGCACTGAGTCGCTTCAATTCCACAGGCGTTGACACCATTTTTGATCGTCGTGCAGGTAGGGCTCACTGGTCGATATCGCATCCCACGCATTCCAAGTGGCCCAAGTGGTGGTTTCTCGAACATGGGACTCACAGCACAGAACGAGATTGTATCCCATACGGGGGCTTCTGAGGAGCAGGACTTGAGACAGGACATCTCACTTCGTACGTGTACTCGCTCGCAGAGCTGTGCCAGTGACGTTGGATGATGTTTCATTAAATGTTATTATGGTCAAATTTATTCATATTCAATATTCCGTTCTTTCGTCGTCTATGTAAGTGGAGTACGTAGTTCACACGCAGCTGGATGGGACTCGCACTGCTGATGAAGGAGGAGTAACATGACGGAGATGATCTTTTCTTCGCTATTCACCTTTTTTTTCTTCTCTTATCGTTTCACTTCATTCCTTCCTCTTCATTGTGTCACACATTGAGGAGGAATAGTGGAGCACGTCAACGTGTGACAAACGTAGTCGAAAGGAATCCTAACAACTTTACATAAGTAGATGTTCAACTTTCCCCCTTCTCTTCGATCGACTACGTCTATGATTGGAGAGGTACGCATATTTCTCTTTTACATTATTTCATCTAGGCATGATACTTGCAAATTAAAGCGTTTAGCGACTTCATCAGGTCTAGTTCTCATAGGACTTTCTCCGACCAGCAATTCTTGACACATAAATTAAGGATGTCATGAGCCGATGTCCACTTTTTCGCTCTGCATCTCAGAGTAGTCTTGATCCTATAATTGAGGTCTCTATCAGATAATCCGATTTTTTCCACCTTCAATGGGTGAATCTCCACTATTGCCGCTGCGTGGGACAGCGGGCATCCCAATAGGGACTCAGAGACCAGTCATGATTCCTAGGAACTTGTGTGGGCCATCCACTGCCACAGGTCAATTGAACATCACTCCCTATCCATCTTCCTCTGGATCAATGGCATGGTTGCTAGCCAGTTGTAGTAATATGCATCTTCGCTCACTCTACAGGTACAGTAAGCCAGAGTTATACCCTCCCTTCCCCATCTATAATTTCACTGAAGTTCCCCGCTAGGAGATCACTTCCAAGATATTTCAGATTCCAAAATCTGACTTGTATTCATAATCTAATGCATTTGATACTTGACCTAACGCAACGTCTCGGACGATCAAATATGGGTACAGTGCTTCAAGTTGTTCGTGTGCAATAGTTTTATCTAGCACTTAACTTCTCATTTTTAGAGCTTTACTGACCTCACGCACGTCAGGGTCTACAGGATCACTTCAAATGGCTAACAATGATTATTTACACTGGATCTTTTAAGATTAGAAGACATGGGCTGGCGATGCAAGTGTTGCCAATGTGCATAATAAATTAATGTCCCAAACTTGTCTTGACCTATTAACAGGCTGAAACTGTGTCAAACCAAAACGGAGACAACGCCTGTTACGATCATACAGATAAATGGCGGAAATGAACAACTGCACCATCTGGCCCCTGATGGTTACTGCCACGGCACTTGGATGCAAGGATGCCAACAAGTTACACACCATTCGGACGGCTCTCGCGTTCATCGACAAATTACATGGTAGGTGGTTGAGAGACCGCGTTTCCATGTTGGCAGTGCCAGGAATCGCAGTGTCATCTGCTTTGAGATACAAAGATGGAAGCATCCATTCCAATCCCGTATCTCTCTGTGCATGAGCGACAAACAGATTTATGTCCTATAGGATACATAGGTAATCTAGAGGTCATACTACATTAATCCACTCATACCCGCTGAGATTCTAGAGTAATTTTGAGTCCTTCACGTGTTAGAGGTCTCCGAAGGGCTCGGTTATGAGGGAGTTGACTGTACGTTTCGTTTCCGTCCCCTGCAATTCACCTTGGTCATGGCGTCCGCTTAAGATCGAGCAGCTGACGCAGCATACCTTGTTCCATTTGTTGATCTCCATTCTTCCCCTCGGAGGCTCGGACAAGTGCATCCACTGTGAATTCCCTTGTCGTCATGGCGTTCCAACGACTCTCCCTTGCAACGTGTCTCACAGTGTCTCACCGCCATGTCCAAGTCGCACGAATGAGTGTAGCTTGCTGCGACTCCAACACTCACGGCGGGCAATCTCTGGGTCGTGTCTCCATCAATTTGCCGTTTGACCTCAGGCTTGCACAAGCTTGAAAGATCTGCCTTGAGCTGACCAGTTCGCCGGTCAAGCTTGAGCATCGTAGCAGCAGTCGCAGGTATTTAAAACTCTTTTATTTAAATAAATCCTGTGACTCTTACACGTTACTTGAACGGAACGAATATCAAAATGCCTACCTCTGTACCGCCGTCTCTCTCAATTGAAGCGCTGACTCGGACGTTGGTCGTCATTCGCGACTGCCACATTGCCATCCGCAGTGCGCTCCGAGCGGACAGGCCGGAATCGAAACGCGTCCCATCTTCTCTCACAGCTATTGCTGCATTAGTAAGGGGAAAAGGGGGTTCCGTTAGACGCAGCACAGGTTAGGCCTGCGTGCGCGCTTACAATCGAACAAGCTAACTTGTTCACAAGTGCTCGAAGTGCACGTGCAGGGCCGAAATGATTACATACAGTGAAACAGGGGACGGCGCTCACAATGCAAGGTCAGCCTTTACAATTGATCGGCGATCAAGCAAGCGCTCGACGGTCACGTTCGAGGCTGTTCGAAGCCATGATTGGTAGAGTATGGACAGTGCGTTTATCGGTATTTCATTGGTACCGTTTGCTGTATCGACGCGAGTTGACGGGCAAGTGCGACAGTAACCGCATGCTGTACGTTGACGACTCATCCCAGATCCGCAGCATTCCATGCAACCTATCAACGAATTTGAATCTGCTTCTCTTGTCCATGCCCAACGATACGATGACACTCCCTGTCCTGAATCTGGGGTCTGGACCTGTTTCACGTTTCGCCGCGGAAGCAAATTTGCCGGACCCAATCGACAACTGTGTACATACTACTGCATTAGGACGAAATCGAGATGATTCCTATTGATCACAGGCATCAGTCGTGATGACAATGCTGATTGCGAGTACGTACGGTCCCAGGTATCTCGATTGCAGCAACAGGCCCGGGCCATCAGATGGACGAGCAAACCTTGAAGTCTGAGCGCCTCGGAAAGCGTCAATACTGATCGTTCTGTGTGCACTGTAGTTGTGAGACCGCGCAAACGATCGACACTGCAGAGGTCTATAGAAACACGACGCACGGTCTCCATATGGTCCATAGTGTTGTACGACGTAAAAACACAACAAAATCAAAACCAACGGGTCTATATCAATCCCACTCGACGCCATGGTAATAAAAAAGTAATAAAAAACCGTCCAGGACCAATCCAGGTGATCGATCCCTCAATCCAGTCAATCCATGACCCACCACCTCGCCGCCTGACACGCCCCGATGTCGGGATGCAACAACACAGCCGAAAGCCAACGCTCCAACTGTCGTCGTCGGTGGTCGAGAAACACCGGTCGGTAGCGCGAAAAGGGGGATTTCGGGGGAAGTGCGGGGACAAAGTGTTGTTGGTGGGGCTGTGCGCGGTACGTTGGCGATGGTCACGGGAGAAAAGAGATCCAAGCAAGGTGGATGGGACGCACGGGTAGACTCTGACGGAGGGCTTGATAGAGCTGGATAAAGGCGCTGTAGCGCTTGTGTGCGTGTATCGTCGTGCTCTATCACACAAGGTCGGGTCGAGCGAGCGTGGCGAAGCGTGCATTGGGGAGACGCACCTCTTTCGTACGTATGACACAGTCGTACACTGGGACGCATTCAGTCCCAATACGAACAGATGGCGCAAAGAGGGACATACCGACGTATGCGCCGCCGAGTTTATCACCGACGTGGGTCCAGCCACTGATCTGGACGTCCCGCGCAAAAGCACGGCTCTCGCCCGAGTTGTCGCCGAGCCATATGTCATGCGAAAAGACAGAGGGGGGGCGTTGGGAGCGATGAATCGAGGCGCGGGCGTCTGGTTCCTGCATTCCTACGATGTCAGGCCTTGGCCGTCCCTGAAGCATTCAAACTCGGCACATATGTACGTACGTCGCAGAGCTCGTCGTAGAAGCGGGATTCCTCCTCGACGTTGATCTTGTCTGGAATGACGACTAAAAGACCGGTCGCATTTTGAAACGGGTATGTTATCGAAGAGGAGGACGGGGCACTGCCAGAAGGCATTGCATGGGCAACGACAAAAGAGTTCCCAACTGATTCAGATATCACGTGGTCACCATGTACTTATGCTACGCTGACAAGCTCAGCAACTCTACGGAGCTACTTCGTCGTGGTATTGTTGCTCTCGACGATCGCCTTGATCATCGCCCCACCAATCTTGTTCGCCTCCTCAAACCTCGACTCAAAGAACTCAGCGGTCTGCATAAACCTCTCCTTATACAACTCAAGGTTGCCAAACGCGACACACTGACTCCATCCGCGAGCCGCAATGACGAACTCCAAATCGTCCGACCGATGCGTCACATCGTACACCGCTGTATGAATCGCCGCATCCAGACGTGACACGGAATGAAAGAGGTACTCTGCCACGCCGATCCACATCCGGAACACGGGCGTCGCCGCGAGTGCGAGGTGGTCAAAAGGTTGGATCGAGAGACGGGCCCAACAATCCACCATCGCAAGGAGGGCGAGATGGGAGTTGGTTTTCGGTGCGGAGGTCCCCGTGGGCGAGGACAAACCCCGCTTGGGGCTTCCTCCGATCGTGAATTGGTCCAGGACGTCCTCGGTAAGGAAAATGGGCGTCGATCCGCCGTCCTGTGTTTCCTTGACCCCAAAGACTTTCTCGCGAGCTGTGTAGACGCGCTGGCGGAGGCCGGCTTGGTCCCCGGCGAGCATGAGTTTAAACAGTTCGGTGGCGCTGGAGGCGTAAGTGTCGATTTGGATTCTGGCCGAAGGGTTTAGAACAGCGAGGCCGGCGTAGACATGCCATTTGTTGGAGTAGATGCGAAGCGTGATGTTGACCTTTACGGTTTCGATACCCCCGACGTACTGGCCATGTTCCCAGGGATACGAGTTTTGGGCAGCCCATGCTGTACCCATACTAGCGTGAGAGATATGAGCATGTGCTGGTCGCGAAGGCAAGAGAGCGACGTACGTGAGGAAAGCAGCGTGAGTGACCGCTTGAACATTGGCGGTGACGAGGTCGTGGTCCTCGTAAGTGAGGTAGACATAACGCGACTTGAAACACTTGAATATGCTCTCGACGACCCTGACGCACTCATCTGGGGCACGGTGCTTGATGACGACCTAGAATACCACGTGTGAATTAGAGATAATGAAAGGTGCGACCGGCGCGGTAACCAGGGACGCACCAATGGCTGGCCAGCCGGGGAAACGGTAGGTCCGTGGAGCGAGTGCAGTGAGACAATATGAACATCTTTCGGGAGGTGGGTTTCAAAGGCGGCTTTTTCCGGCGCTTTGACGGAGGTCTGTCCGGCGACGATGGCGCCGACCTTTGTTGCTACATTCCCATGAAAGGGTAAGGGTTGCGTGATGAGTGAGAGTATGAACCAAGAAAAGACTTACAGGGGCCATATTTTTGTACCACGCGATCGATAAACTCTGCTTCCACGGAGTACATGATAAAGTCCGAGACCCGAGAGACGGCATGTCCATCAGAGTGGACGGTGATCCCGGGGACGTCTTGGTAGAGAGATCGTGAGAATGAGAACATCGGGATTGTTAGTGATGACTACCTTTGTATGTGCGTTGTAACGAGTCATATTTCTCGGGAAGATCGCAGACGCAGATTCTTTGGACGGAAATGTGCGACTGGCGAGAGTGAAGATGGGAAGAAGGGGACGTACTTTTTCCAGCCGGCGTTGGAGAGATGCTTGGCGTACATGGCGCCCATGGCACCCATGCCAATCAAACCGATCGTCGGCTGCTGGTCAATAGGATGGTCTGGAGTGACATCGACTGGAATGTCGTTGAACATAGCGGCTTGGAGAGAGGATGAGGGAGGGCGACTGTTCGTTGATATAAGTCGGGCATGGCCCAGACCCGTGGAGCCGGGGAAGCGAGCAATGGACGACCCAAATCGACCTAAATCGGTATGGGTATGTAACCAACCTTGTTGTTAAAAAGCGACTCATCCCCATCCCCTCACTCTAGTCGCCCTCTGGACAGCCTTTGCTGAGCCTCCCTTTTGACAATTCCATATCGGCGTATGCAGAGGTGCGCCCGACCCGCCGCACGACTTTTTCGAGCTCACTCACTCTAACCCTCTTCCAGCATACTTTGATAGTATCTCCTGCTCCCACACTCCTTATTAAAACCATCCGCTCTTTTTTTCCGCGCTCAATTCTTTGCGGTCGTTCATCTCGTTTTCAGCCCACTTTGACCCCGATCGCACGCCAATTCCGGCTGACCCTGGCTCTCTGATTTCTCCGGAATAGTAACTCTATCTATTTTGGCTCGGCGCGCGCACTCTGTTCCATCTTTGTTTGCGCAGTTTTTGGCTCCAGCCAGTAGCTGCGCTGCCTCTTTTCCCTTTTACTTCCATCTGCAGATCGTCCGTCAAAGCACTGCCGTTGCAAGTATTATGTATGTCCCCGCATTCCCTCCGCGCTCGTTCGGTCATCTCAATCACGCAGGCGATTGTTGGTCATCCGTTTCTAGGGTTTGCGCATTTTCAACGTCATGCTTCCAACCGTTCGTCCTACCTTTCCCTCGTGTTTTGCACCCATTCCTCACTTTGTTCTCTCAGACCATGTTCCCTCCACCACGACCCTCGAGTCCCCGCCAGCGCAGTGCATCATGCTCCACCGACGACCAATGCTCCACCAAAGACAGACCACCACGCAGATTGTTCCAGCGTTATCATGTCCACGATCTCACCATGTCTTCTCAGTCGCTAGCAACCACAAACTCCCATCTCGATGATCTACCGACCTCATTACTCCCCACGCACGCATCTCTCACAACAAGTGCCCAGTCTACGCCCATGACCTCGCCCTCCACCGGGTACAGTAGCCTTTTTCCCGGATCGCCCGCAACGTCCGAGTCGATGCCCACCGCAGATTCGAAATATCGATCCGAGTTTGGCATGTTGATTCCCGGGTCGTCTTCTGCGTATGTTGCCATGCATGGATCTGCATCCTCTCGCTCCTCCAATCCCATCTCCTGGGCGTGGTCTCGGTCCCCGACAGAACCAGACCCCAAAACGTCAGCTCCACGAATTCCTCGCAAACGCCCTTCAGATCACTTCCCAAATCGTCCTTTGACCGCTCCCAGCTCTCCGCTGATACTCGCATCCGCCATCAGCGCTGACAGCAGTCCACCCGACCACCACACTCGATCTCACTCGCGACTCGCTGTGAGCATAAAAAACATTTTCTCTAGACATACTATCCCATCGCCTTCCCGCTTCTCTTTCAATTCAGCCACCACCATGCCCCCGGAAAGCGAACCGTCTTCTAGTCCGTTTCATGTTCCTGCCGCCCCCGGCAAATGGTCCATGACACCTCGGAAATCACGTCCACCCGATCTGGAGATCTCGGGTAGCGTTGCCCCTGCCATACCCAGCCCTGGTCGTGGTTCTAATTCACCCATAGATGTACATCGTCGATATGCGAGCGAAGCGGCCGCCAAAATCTATAATACCAGAACGGGCAACGGTGTACCAACGAGTCAGGAGAGTATCGATGTCTCATTCCGAAACGCACCCCCAGTTCGTGGAAGGGATCCTAAAACGCGTAACGTGTTAAGACGCCGTCCGAGCGGCTCTGCCAAGCTCTTCAAAGGACGCGAGCGTGGCATGAGCAGTCCTTCACGCCCAAACGAGGGCGATGCAGATCATCCTCATCTACCACTCAAAGCTGGCATGTCTCGCCAAGGCGGGATCTCTTTCCCACTGACTCCGGCTGGAGCTGTCGCCGAGGCATATAAACAACAGGAACTTCATCATGACACGCCTAGCCCTCCGAAACTATCGATCGACGACCGAATGAGCTCGACTGCGTCCCACGATGGTCGCTATGATCGTGATCGTCCGGAGCTCTCACCAACGCCTTATTACACCGTCTTTGGCACGTCGTCAGAGCGGAGCGTGCCAGCGGATGGTCCAGATGATCGGCGCGGCAGGTTCGAAGCGGACCAACGCATCTTCACGTCTTCGCAACCCACTCTTTCACACCAGCCATCCATGTCCGACCCAGGTGGTCGCAGTCTTACACGCAAACTTTCGAACCAGTGGCGAAAGATCAAGGGAGTGGGCGTGGTACCCGGGGAATCGCCTTTGCGCGATAGAGGTCACTCGAAAGGGCGGCCTAGCCTCCAAGAGATCGGGGGAAATGACAAGTCGAACATGGGGTCCACTGGGCGATCCATGGATGGCGTGTCGAATTCGGGGGACGGTGCATGGGCAAGTCCATCCGCGAGTCATGCACGATCCGTGTCAAAGGGAGACAAGAGTGAGGGTCCAAAATTATGGCAGCTGATGCGGCGGATTAGTACGGGTGGCCTACGGGATCGATTCCAGTCTGACAAAGCCGTTCCGCCCGTCCCCGCCATTCCCAAGGAGCTTCTGACGAAGGCGCCCCAAGGCGAACGCAACAATGACCCTCGGTCAACATTACGCCACCAGCCCTCATCCTCTTTGCACGACAAGGACCAAAGTCTGACTTCCACGGCACCCAGAAACATCGCTGTCGCTCGACCAAGCATAGCAACCTCCTCCTCGCCCAACTCATCCGACGTCGCCTCCACGCAGTTCTTCCAAAAATCCTATTCACCGCGTTCCTCGGTATCCTCTTATGGTGACGCTCTGGTTTTACCCCGTGCACCAGAGACCATCCTCGATCGACATATCATCGCACCGCTTGAACAACTACGCTTAGCTGACGACCACGTCAAAGGTGGTGAAACAAACACGTCATCACTGCCCGTATCGCAATCTCTCCGTCGGTCGACGTCTGTTTCCACCGGTCTGAAGGCGGTGGAGAACGCCGAGGGTGACCATCTGCCATTACCTTCGCCGCGTCGTCAGACGTGTACTGGGGAATCACCTTCGTCGGGTTCTTCGAGACGCTGTTCTACGTCCCCGTCTACTTGTGGGAGTGTGCATGCGTCGTATCAAAACCCCGTAGGTGGACAATCACGGATGTTGGATGGGATCGTGTCTCTGTCACCACCGCCAAGACCACCAGCGAGGAATTCGACACGTGGAGGGGGTGGGAGCGTGCCAATTTTGCCTTCGCATTCGATGGTGGTCAGACAGGTGGATGGTGGCGTCGGGGTTGGGATTGGGATTGGGGGTGTACGACAAATAGACCGAATGCCCAGTGGGCAAAGCGACATGACCGCACGACTCGACTCCCCCGAACCCGCACGACTACAGGAACGAGACCAAGACCGAAACCAAGACGCATCTCCACGCGTCCGAACACAGCTCGCGTTCCGCGAACTCGACGCACCACGCAGGCCCCCGTTGAGCGAGCGGGAAAAGGCAGACATTTGGAATGACTTGTTGGCACGGAGCGACAAGGCGGGTGGGACGTTGCGCATCAATGGTGCAGCGGAGCTCATGTCGGACAGCATGCGGCTTTCAACACATTCCGAGGTCTGACGTGTTCCTACTTGACTGGAGCTGACGAATTGCTTTCCTTGTTTTGATTTACGCTCCTCTTCCTTTCTCTACGATTCAACGTCCTATTCACACATCCACAGTCCACCGCCGTACTTATCGTCACATTCATCTATCGTTTTTACCTTTTTTTGTACATCTCAACCATCTCACGCATGGCCGGAGAGCGGTATATATTGCGACACCTACCATTATTTTCACTCCAAACTTACATCCACGTTTGTTTGAATCCTCTCAGTCACTCTCTCATTACTACAGTACGTTATCCCAAAGAACCAAGCCTTCTAATGTCTTTTCCTTATTATTCGCCCCTTTCAGGGGACTCGTAACCCCCCGCCGACCGTGGGGGAATATCTTAATTTTGCAGTTTTTGTGATGTAAGTACCTCATATCAGTCTTTGATATAGAAATAAATCCATTGTTGTGACTTGCTAACCACTCGAAGTTTGAGTGTCGCAAGTATGTGAGCATCGTGTCATTGAGAGGTAAGAAATGTGGAGTAATGGATCCACCGACAGAAGAAAAAAACGTGTCGACCACCCGTCCTTGCAGTCGCTGTGCTGTCGGATGGCATGCGGGTTCTCTCACAAGTACGAGCCATATTTGCTGTATGATAGTCCATAGTATAAAACGATAGAGTCCTCGGCAAGACTTGAAGTTTCATGTTCTCTCCCATCCCCTCCCGAGCGACACCGCTCCTTGTCCGTCTATCCTCGACCTCGGCGATATCGACCATCGCCATCAAACCGACACCATCCAAGGACCACCTTTATGCACCCATTTCAGGCTCGAACCTTCCCAGAGGCTACATTCTTACTGGGGTTCACGCTGGTGTCAAAAAACCAAAGCCTGCATCCTCAGCGCCACTAGATCTGGCGCTCGTCTTGTCCACTTCTCCCCATCCCACCTCGGCTGCTGCATGTTTCACCCTCAATGCATTCCGCGCCGCTCCCGTCCTCGTCTCCCGCGAGGTCCTCCAAAAATCCGGTGGAAGGGCACGCGCTGTCGTGGTGAACAGCGGTTGTGCAAACGCAGTTACCGGCAAGAAAGGCATCCAGCATGCCTGGGCTATGGTCAAAGCAGGAGACGCCCTCCTTGCCTCCCATGGCGTCTGTCCACGGTCTTCATCTCAGACAAACACAAACGAAACCCTCGTCATGTCCACCGGCGTCATCGGCGTCCACCTTCCTATCGCAAACATCCTCTCCGCGATCTCCACCCAGCAGTCGTCTTCGTCGTCGTCTTATTCCCTCTCGTCTGCACCATCTGCCTATGAAGCTGCTGCACGCGCATTCATGACCACCGATACATTTCCAAAACTTCGTGCGTGCACCTTTGAAATCAACGGAAAGACCTACTGCATGGCAGGCATGGACAAGGGTGCAGGTATGATCCACCCACAAATGGGTGACCCTGCCTCTTCAGCTGGTCTCGTGCATCCTTCTGCCGTCGGTCCCGCCACGCCTCCTGGTCCTCCCCCTACTGCAGGTCTCCACGCTACTCTCCTCGGCCTCATCCTCACCGATGCACCCGTCTCCCCAAAAAGTTTACAGTCTGCACTCACCTACGCCGTAGAGCGAAGTTTCAACTCCATCTCCATTGATGGCGACATGTCCACGAACGATACCATCGTTATCTTGGCAAATGGTGCTGGCCACAATGCGAACGCATCCACTCCCACAGAAGTCGATGAATCCGCGGATCCTCAGGCGTACATCACGTTCAGAGATCATCTTACGGCCTTTGCCGTCGACCTGGCCAAGCTCGTCGTCCGGGATGGTGAAGGCGCCACCAAGTTTGTTAGTGTCTGTGTTGAGGTGGGTTTGCGTATCCTTATGGGCAATTTCCTACTTGGCAGCGGCTAGTCAGGAGATATCCTTTCTCTCTATCTTATTTCACCGTGTTATCCGTTTTTTCATTATATATCTTTTATGATACATTTTTCTGTTCATCGCGACTGATCCCCTGACCACTACACCGAGTAGAACGCAGCTTCGTATGCAGATGCTCACCGCGTCGCCTCGACCATCAGTACCTCTGCACTCGTGAAAACCGCCCTCTACGGCGAGGATGCAAAGTAAGTCATCCGACATCTAATTCTCTTATGCGAGCCGTGGTCGTACTGATGACGACGTTTCACTCAGTTGGGGTCGTATTCTCTCCTCGACAGGCTGTACCCCACTTACCACCCCCCTCGACCCGAATCTTGTTAGCGTCGCATTCATCCCGTCCCCTACATCGTCTAAACCAACTCCACTTGTCGTTCTCAAGAACGGCGAGCCTGTCGGTGTCGACGAGGCACGGGCAAGCGAGATACTCGGGGAAGAAGACTTTGAAATCAGGGTCGATCTCGGAGGGCAAGGGGTTGGAGGCAAGGAGGAGGCTAGATATTGGACGTGTGATTTTAGCTATGTGAGTGCTTTCAGGGTTGCGGACGTGAGAGTGCTAATGATGCTGTAGGAATACGTGCGGATCAATGGTGATTACCGGAGTTGAAGGAGGGCTGTTGTTTTGAACTGAGGTTGGCAGTGTGTATTATTTAATGGACTTGGTCGATGAATCAGGCCATGTGAACTTGGACTGTAACTTGACTCGACCGGGAGTGGAGGGGCTTATCGTGTTACTTGCGTACGTAGCGCATCGTGAACTTGCGGACACACAGCCATGTTGAATTCAATCACGGTGTGCGTGTTCGCGGCGCGGCTAATAAAATGAAGCGACACGTGTAGTGTCACCCAAACCTTTCTCTGTTCTCGACTTACGCGCAAGATCATCATTCAGGTATCCCCGCGGTCGTCTGTGTAGTTCCTCGCTTCAACGGCAGCAGGAGTCGCATTCCTCGGACTCGGGACCCACTACCCTCAGTGTTAAGCGAACAAGGTTAGTTGCTCTTGAAAATGCCAAGCTCAGCTCCGCGGACGGGCCGCCCTGGTTTTTCAGAATACAGACCTGTGCAAGAGAAAATGTGATTCGTAACGCTTCCATTCTCCTGCATCTGGATTGTCACTCGGAATCACAATGCAGTGCGTACATCATGGCACCAGGCGTTGTGCGGAGTGAAATGATACCCACCGCAGCTCGCCTCGCCTTACCCATCAGCAGTGACTCCTATCCCCTGCATCGGTGGAATGCCTATTTAACTCATGAATTCCCCCTTGCCCCCCTCCCCCTTCCCTCGTGGGCGCTGCTTGGTGTCTTTTGGAAAGGCGCAAATTGGTGTCGTT
Source organism: Tylopilus alboater (assembly GCA_038090535.1). Taxonomy (NCBI): domain Eukaryota; kingdom Fungi; phylum Basidiomycota; class Agaricomycetes; order Boletales; family Boletaceae; genus Tylopilus; species Tylopilus alboater. The sequence continues at coordinate 3,639 of JBBPMW010000047.1, read as the reverse complement.
TTGATATCAACCTCGGCGAAGGATTCGTTTTTTTTTTGGTTGGCCGTATTTTCTCGACAGTCTTGTGCTATACGGTACAACGGTACAGGACACAGGACACAGGATACAAGACGGAACACAGACGAGACCGGACGAAAATAGCGAAACGCGCGGGAAAGACACGACCGGAGAACACGCGAAGAACCAAGATGGATGACGAGACGTTGGTTGGTTCGGCGAGGTCGCCAAAGACCATACCTTGTTCGGCGTCGACGACGACGAGTCCAAAGACGACGCTTACTAGTGGCACGGGGGCTTGGGGGAGGGGTCGGAGGCCGTTGTGTAGTTTGGCGGACGTGGTCGCCGAGCTGGAGCGCAGTAACGAACACCATGCTGGTTCGTCTCTTTTCATCGCCGCTGATGGGATGGATCGTGCTGACTACCTGATTAGCGATGGGCGAGCCTTTGGGATTGGAGGGAGATGAGCGTATGTTTTTTGACCCTTTTCTGTCTGATAGTGTTGACGTACGTGATACAGCACCGTCGGTGGACGAAAAACAGCAACGCGCTGACGCAGCGCTGTTTTACCATTTTGAAAAGTGAGTAGTTCGGTGTGCCTCGTTCCGTCACCCGAAATTCACTCCCTTCAAGACGGATTGAAACGCTCGACAAGCAGGTATGAAACCTTACTCCCTTCTCCAGTACCCTCTCCTTCCGTTCCTACCCGTTGCTATTATGCGCTTGCATACTGATCCTCCGACGCCCAGCTCCGCGATTTTGAAAATTCCTCACGCGAACTTGGGAGCTCCGTCGGAATTGTCTGGTCCTCTTTCAGACTCCAAGAACGCCTCGCCAAGATCCTTTTTCTGTTTCGCGAAAACGCTGCCTGTCTCTATCCGCGCAAGATCATGCGCAAACCCCAAGAAGTGCTCTTAAATCCCAACGTAATGCAGCGACGACAGGACTGGCGCAACCGTTCGACGATACCCCACACACAGGACAATCTCGAGCTCGATATGCTCCCGAACCAGTTAGAAAGTCTTGCAGGGGACGTGACAGCGTTTATCAATTGTTTGAGCGAGTTTGAGGAGTTTAATGATGAGGCGATAAGTCAGTCAATGCGGTCGTTTGAGGGCGACTTGAGAGTACGTCACATTTTCAATTTTTTCTTCCGTCTTGGCTGCGTATCTTTCTTTCTCATGTTGTATTTGACTGCAGTATTTTTCTACTTGTCTCTACGAGTACAAACGTGCGTACTTTATCGCAATTGGGGTGTGTGTGTTACATCGTATTTCCAGATCAGTTTCGATCGTCGGCGGTGCAGCGGTATGTCCACGATCTGATGCTCGAGATAGGTGGTCATCTCGACGAGATCACTGCAGCGCTGACCATCTTCATCGAGATTGGTAGGTCACACATGCGGTGCGATGGGTGTTGTACTGCTGACGACATCTAGGTATACCAACTATTTGGTTCCATCAACAACATGCCGCGAAGAATCTGATGAATGTTTCGACATTGTCAATCGTCTTCGGGGCTGTCGATGCGTCGCTCTTGGTCCTTTCGAACAATATGACAGGCAACGTCCTCGCCAACAGCGTCAACATGTTTTGGATGTCATCATTGGTTTTCAGTATCGCAGGCGGGGTTAACGGCCTTCTTGGTCTCACTTGGAAACAATCCATCTAGTGAGTGCAGCCGTGCTTATTTGTATCCCCTATTTCCTGAGTCCGTGCTTGGATTGTATAGTCGCTCTCCTTTGCATCGAGTCCCGTGGTGGTTGCTTGTATGGATGAAAGGGTCTCCACTCGTGTTTCTTGTGATTGCTATCGCGTGCTTTTCCGCCGGCGTCGTGCTCTTTACGTATTCATCTCGGCAGGTATGGCCTTTCCTGCATGGCTCCGCCTTGGCTTTGTAAATTGATGTGTTTCATCTCAGAACCCCGTCACGTCAGCGATCATCGTGGTCACGACGGTACGTTGTTCCACTCTGCCGGAGTGCCGGCAAAGTTTTGATCCCTTCTTTACTCTCTGCTCTCGCCAGCTCGTTGCGTCATCGGGCCTCATTTCCATCTCGGGGTGGTTCGTATTGGAGCGATGGACGTTCCTCACGCAGAAGGACCAAAAGTGGCTCGAAGTCATCATCACCGAGACCCTCGACGAACTCGCTGCACTCGGTATCGTCCGTGCACACCGACTTGCGGTGCAATGGTGCAGCCGACGTCTCACCGCGATGCGTGCATGTCTTACTCGTTTCCTTACCTGGTTGGCTGCCACGCGCATGTCCATGGCCAAAGTCCAGAAGGGTGCGATGGCTGCTGCCGATGATGCGGTAGAAATGGGCGGGCCTTCACGCTTGCCGTCCATTTCGAGTAAAGGCCCTATTTTGTCCGACGGCCACAAACATAAACACGACACCCATCTCCTCCTCGACGTCCGCGATCCACGCGTCCGTTTCCAGAATGCTGTCCGTGCCGTGATCAAGTTGCAGCGCACAACTGGTAAGCGTGCGACGCCCGTACGTCCGGGATTACCACGCCGAGACTCGTGGTGGCAAACCCCGCCCCCGGGTCCAGAAACGTCTGCGAGTCCGGTGCCGGATCCGGGGATTTTGGCGTTGAGAGGGGCGAGGGTGACCAAGGTGATTGAGGAGCTTAAAGCGCTGGAGTTGGCACAAGAGCTATTTCCACACGGGGCGCTCGTGCGGCATATCCAGTTTTCGCCTAATGGCAAATACTTCGCCACGTCAAGGTAGGGGAATTCCTTTTTGCATACTTTGGGGATGTCGTCCGATTGTCTTTTGCCAGTTGGGACAGAACTGCGATGATCTTTCGTGTTGGGGTGAGTTGTGTGCTGTCTATCGTTTCTTTGCATAGGGTTTTGGACTGCTAACATGTGCTTTCGTCTTGTAGGAGACGCTCACGCATCATCGCACGCTCGTGCACGTCCGGGGCTTCGTCAGTCAGGTCGCTTGGTAAATTGCCTCCTGCTTTCGAAAGAGGGATAGTCTCATAATCCCACTCAGGTCCCCCAATGGTCGCTTGCTCCTCACGCGGTTTACGCGCGGTCTCAAGTTGTGGTCCGAGGTAAATCCCCGTCTCCCTTGTTCACGTTTACGTGCCTGTAAGAAGACCTGCCGCCTCACGTCGCGTTTTCTGTCTCCAGGATGGGGTGTGTAAGCAGACGATCGACCGATCCAAGACCGTCAGTTCGGTGGTTTGGCTTCCCAATGGACAAGGTGGGGAACTCGAACTTTGGTTACCTTTTCACTTATGCTTGCTTTGTCAGCGATCCTCTCGGTCGAGGGTAGCGAGGTTGTAAAATTGGTGTGTTCATACCGTTTGTGGATTGGTATGCGTATAGTGCTGATCAACATGAACTAGGATCTGCATGGAAAGGTACGCATCGTTTGTCATGAGACGGGCCAACGAACATGTTATATATATATCACCCACAATCGCCTTTGCAGGTCTTGGATATCTATCATTTTGGGCACGTGCGACTGATCAACGTGGCGGCGACTTCGGATTGTTCGCGTCTGATAGCCGTTGGACCATCTGTACCACCTACGAATCGACCGCAGCCAACGCGCCAGACCAAAGTCGAGAAAAGGATCATCGGTAGGAGAGTGTTTGATCGTCAGTTTTCTTCCTAACCCAGG
>JBBPMW010000046.1:0-38276 GCA_038090535.1 Tylopilus alboater | reverse complement strand
CACTGGAAACCTGAAGGACGCGCCAAACTCATCGTACCCACTTCGTGGACGGTTGGTTCATGTGATTTTGGCGCACGCGTCTTGCTCAGTATCATGCACCTTACAAGGACTTCTTGGCCTCTACCGACGGCAGGTGTGGAACGGAATGCGATGCGGAGCAACGTTGTCCCTTTCGCCACGTTCGGTTCGGCTCGGAGGGCGTCGCGGGGCCACGTTTGGTTATGCCCGATGAAGAGCTACCGCGGGACGTCGTGTCGCAGTTATTGACCGACTTTGGGACAGAAGGTTGTCTGGCGACGTCCGTTCCTCGTGCGTTTTGGGGCATTCCTCGCACAAGTTCAAGGAGGTAATAGGTATGCTCACCAGCGATTTTTGCAACGTAGCTAAGACGGGTGAACCAGCGACGTACTAGCGACGGGTCATCCCCGAACGCAGGGTACTCCCCAGCGCATGGACTTTGCGCTCGTCCCAGGGCGTGATGTCTTGCTTGAAAATGACACTCGGTGCCTGCTCTTTGGGATGAGAGAGCCCTCCACGTCTCTCGACTCCGGTTCCGGACCTCTCACGTTGGGATCCATCCCCAAGGAACTAACCACCCAGGGACAATTCCATCTCACGTTCCTCACGTCGTTGATGAAAGCAGGCACCGTCAGGACCACCACAGGGTCCTTTCCAGAATGGCTGATCCTGTTCGGTCTCATATACAACGCGCATCACGTCCGCATCATCGCATACGTGCCTCGCCGCCGCACAGCAACGCCGGACCTAATAGACTGCGCCACATACGTCGTGGACCAACTCCCGCTGAGCTCGGACCCTGTTGCCAAGGCCACTGCCAGCGTGCCTGTTTCATCGTGCGAGCTGGTGGTCGAGCGCTTGCGCCTTCTATTGGCGTTGACGACGCTTCGGCAACACGTACTGCGTCTATCTGAGTTGTTGTTTACCACGATCGGACCTCGCGACGGCATCGGACGGACGGACAGTCATCCATCATCATTATGCACTTGCGATCGCCATCACGCAGACGATTCCGACTTGGATTCCGGGTCGCTGAAGCGGTGTGGCAGTCTTGCCTCGAGTCTGCGTTCAAGCAGCTCGGCGTACTCGACGTGCCCATCGAGTCTCCGAGTCCACGCTCGTGAATCGCATGACGTCCCTGTCCATGGATCTGGGGAAGAGTTTTCCTCGTCATGTAGATCATTTGCCTCTTCTTTCTGCAGCACCTGTTCAAGTTTGCTGGAAAGCGCCGGTACCTCTGATTCTTTTTACTCGGAGGACTCCAAGTATACAGATTTCAACAATTATATGGAACCCTCCACGCTTCCCCTTCCACGAGGGTCCAAGGAGAGTGTTGCTTGTCCAAACAAACTGACGGTAACCAAAAGACGGGAAATCATTGCTTGGGTACGGGAAGTCATCCCGACCGAACATCCCGTAAAGGACACTTATAAGATGGTCGTCCAACATCCCCATCCTAGACGGAGAAGGGTCGCAGACTCCAAATCAAGTACATGCAGATAGACATTAGTTCTACACTGTCAAATAAGGTACTGTCTTTCAGGCGGGAGACCCCACGAAGATTTACGGGTCGAGGCTTATAGGACATAGCGGAAATCGCGGTTTTGCTTGTCGGTCAGATCGAGGAAAGCCTGTGGACGATAGTTAACATCATCCGGATGGGATTCTCGTGGTGCGCTTGCCTTGTCAACCTGCCGTTCTTCCCCAGACTCGGTCTTGAAGTAAACGGCGTCGTACGTGTCGTCCCGAGTTTCGACATCGCGACTTTTGTTTTCACGCCAGTACAGGTAGCGTAACATGAGGAGGGCGACCGCAGAGGCAAAATTGGTGGCAGTGATGACAGCCCACGGGATGTGGTTCCTACAACATGATGAGCTCGATTCGTAAGACAGCCGAATGAACTCTACCGCGGGCGGTACTGTGACTTCCACGTAAACTGACCAACGGCATTTCCAATCGCATAAGCACCAAGTATGATGGCGTTTGTAGTGATACCTGCAACTGACCAATCAGCCTGCGACTCGAAGCAGGAGGGAAGCATCACATGGACTTGCGTTTAGTATGACCAGCTGTTAAGGATGCTACCCAGCCTAGGAATATAGTGAATGGAGCGATGGCAAAGACTGGGGGGTCGTTATCAGAGGGAGTCACTTAGAGGCGGCTCACACGGCGACTCACTGGATATCCAATAGGAGAAGAGGAGGCCAACTTTGTTCGAGAATGGAAGGGTGCTGACGAGGATTGCACCGAGAATCGCGGGAACATACATCAGCACTCCAGCATAGGCACGGCCAATGTAGGGCTGTGACGCAAGCGTTACCCCAAGGAAAATTGTCAAGACTATTGCGGGTTCAGTCAGCAGGCCATATCAGGTTAGGTTCTACGAGGCTGCGCACTCTCGACTACGCCGTCCACACAACCAAGCAGGGTCGTCTGGATGGCATTAAAACCAAACTGGGCAACTATGAGTTGACGTTGATTAGTGAGCTAGGGAAACGATGTTCTTTCAGCGCCGAATCCAGGTATGATCAGACGGGGGCCGCACCGAATTGACGATATTACTAGATGGCAGCGTTCAAATGAGAAAGTGGCAACGCAGATGGATGAATGATGCGTACGCCGCAGCTGCGAAAAACGCCAGAAGCCACGTCTTGGGATCTTTTACGGTTTCGTAGAATCTCGAGGGATGACGATGAGACGGGAGTAGAACTTGGATAGAAGCAACTCACTGTTCTATCTTGAATGATTTATTTTCCACACCGGTCTGATTCACTTGGATGCGTGTCACGGCGGCAACGCGCTCTTCCGGAGTCAGGAACCACGCATTTGTTGGAGAATCTGGGAAGAAGAGCCTAGTGGCAGGCGCGGTTGACGACGTATATGGAAGTAAACGAGCTGAATGAGGATATGCTCACCAGAAGAGAACCGAAGTGAGCAGGGTTATGATGCCGGTAATGATCATGAGCCTGGGTAGAGAAATGAGGAGAATTGGAACGTGGTTGTTGTCGTGCTCACCACTGCCAGGGCATGAACTTGGGTGTGTGGGTATGAAGGACGCCATAGGCAATGAAGCCGAGGACGATGACGGCGAAGCCGTTCATAAGGACTGAATGGGAAAATGAGAGGTAAGGCTGGGGCAGGGAGGGGAGGACTGACACCAATAACCGACACGGCGTGTCTGTTCCTCGCGGGTATAGAACATGGCAGTGACGATCAAGAATCCGGGGGTGATAGCACCTTCACACATTCCGAGGAGAAAGCGAACGGCAAAGAGACCACCAAATGAGGTGCAGGCAGCATGGCAGCAGAGGATGACTGCCCAGAGGAAGATGTTGATGCTTGGAGCGCAGTCAGCGGGGTGGGAGTGGAGAGGAAGGCCAGTACCTCATCCACTTGCCAACAGGAAATCGTTGGAGGGCGAGATTTTGAGGGTATTGAAAGAGGAGATAGCTGAAGTAGAAGATGGTGCCGAGCCAGTTGAACTGGGTGGCATTCAAGTGAGCGCCTTTCCTGGGGAGACGAGATTGAGCGAGAGAGGTGGGGGAAGAGAGATTGGACGTACTGGATGCCAAGGACGGCTGCTTGACCGAGGGTTGTTTTGTCCATAAAGGTGATTCTTTGAGGGGATGGGAGAGATGATGCGAGGAGATGCAAAGAGGACGTACAGGTACATGACTGTGGAGGGAGAGCATGAAGGGAGGGAGAGGGAGAGAGAGCTGGGACGTACTGCACATGAAGGGCATGATGTGCCAGTCGATCTTGCGCCTGGAAGCAATGTATGAGGATGGGGGGGCAGGTGTAGGTAGTGTGTACCTGAGACGGCGTGCCTGCTCCGGGGAGAGGTGGACATGGGTGCCGGCGACGAGGGCGGCGGCGGCGTCGATGTCTGCCGAGTTGTATACGGGGGGGGAGACGGGTTTCTCTTGGTGGGTCGAATCGGTGGAAGCCATGAAATGATCCCTCGTCGATGGCGAGTTATAAACCGACGCAAATCCTCAGCTGCAACGTGGGAATGATGAGCCCAGACAGCGGTGTCATTTCAGTCAGACTTGCCCTATCTGTCAATCGAGCTGTCACTCCTTTTCGACCCTTCGAAGTTTCATGACGCTTTGGTCGGGTCGGTGGAAACAAAGTCAAGTCGCGACCCTCGTCCAAACAGCAGCAAATTCCCATGTCAGACAGCAAAGAATGGCATCTCCAGCCAGAGACAGAGTATCGCTTCGAACTCGACCCCGCTGCCTCCCTCGCAATAAAGGTATCCATCTTCTACCTCTCTCTCATTTCCCTCACATTCCACAGCTCCTCAGGGGCCATGCAGAGATATTCGGCGCGGAACTCGCAGAGGGTAAATCCTATCTCTTTGGCTCGGAATGCAAGGCCGCCGTATTCACCTGGCACGGTTGCACCATCCAGATGAGTCTCTCTTCCCCTTTGCGCCTTCTAGTGTCACTCACTCCAATGCACGTCACCGGCCGTCCTTCCACAGAGTATGTCTCAGATGAGACGCCAATGTCCACTTATGCAAACATCCACTTCGCCTTCGAGCAGATGCGTGTTCGCGCCCTCCGTGACCTCCACGGATCCCCTCGCTCCGACGACGATCAACACGCCATCACAGAACCCCCCAGGGTCCTCATTCTAGGCCCCGAAAACTCTGGAAAGACTTGCATCTCAAAGATTCTGACAAACTACACCGTCCGCGTCGCTCAAAATTGGTCTCCCCTCCTCGTAAACCTGGATCCTGCCCAAGTCCGTCCTCTTTCTGCCCGTCTCCTGCATCCGCCTCACAACACTTCAGGGAGCGTGGTCGATTCCAGGGACAATCTCTGCCGCCGTAGTCAGGAGCCCAATCGGAACGGCCTCCCCTGCTAATCCCTTGGGTTCCGGCGCCACTTCGGCTCCCACTGCCCTTGCTTCCAATGCACTCACCCCATTGACTTATTGGTATGGTCATCCAAACACAAAAAGTAATCCCCGGCTGCTCGATCGCTTAATCCGGAACCTCGGTGTCCATGTCCTTGAACGACATGACCTGGACCCTCAAGGTACCCACTCTCTCCTTCCCTTCCTTCCCAACCTAATCAAGCATGTATAGCACGCGTATCGGGCTTGATCGTCGACACCCCCTCTTCATTTGCTTCCGGTCCCAGTTCTGGATCCAGCGCGGACAGTCGCCACACCCTCATCAAAGCATGTGTCGATGCTTTCCAAAGTATGTCCGCACCTTGCCTCTCCCCTTGTCCTTACCCGACGCCATTCCCAGTAAACGTCATCCTCGTCGTCGGTCACGAAAAACTCAACGCCGAGATGCAGCGTCTCTATGGCAATCAACTCACAGTCGTCAAAATCCCCAAGTCCGGAGGGGTATTTCACAATCCCCACTTCTCCTCCTTGTTCTAATCCTGCCATCCTAGGTCGTCGAGCTCGACCACGCTTACCGGGAACGTGTACACAACTACCAACTTCACACTTATATGTACGGCCAAAAGATCGATCCCCCTCCGGGCGTATCCTCGGGCCTCGTGGGCGGGGAAGCAGCTACAGAACCCATCCTCTCCCCCTCCTCAACTATTATCAACTTTGCCGACCTTACAATCTACCGTATCGGCCTAGGTGAATAACCTATACATCAATCCTCGTTTCTTTCCCCCCCAAGGCGTATAATTGAACGCACGTCCAGAGTCTATGGCACCCTCCTCGGCTTTGCCCATCGGAGCTGCACGCACCCTATCGGAAATGCAACCCACATTGCTAGATCCAGCATCCAGCGGCACAAGACTGTTCAACAACGTCCTTGCCTTGCTTGCCCCCTTCAATGAAGATGAAAACGAACGATACGACGAAGAAATTCTCGACTTGCCTGCCGCAGGGTTTCTTGTCATGTGAGTTGCGCCGCGTGGATCTTGTCCGAGGGCTCACATCCGCTCTCTTCTCTCTTCTGTACTCGCTCTAGAACAAGTCTGGACATTCCAAACAAGAAGATGACCGTACTGGCACCGAACCAAGGTCCAATCGTGGGGGGCACAGCTATTATTGGTTCATTCGAGTGGACAGAGTGATTACCGAGGTGCCGACAGCGAGCCGAGGCGTTACATTGAGGTGAAACATTAGGCGCTGCCGCGGTCATCCCAGTACCGGACTGTTATGATCGCGAAATACTAGTTTCAACCTTGAAACTGGCTTATTCAGGGTTCAAGTAAAACATGCTAATCATCATGTCATAGCCGTGAGAGGTCTCGGCCCCAAACACCCCTGTCAAAGGGTCGGTAAGCTCGTAGCCAAGTTCACCGACAGGCATACCTAATAATCCAATCAATCATGAGCAATGCTCTCGTCCTAGCAGACACCTGCTCATTCCAGTATACACTTCTCCAAGCATACATCGCGACCAAACCGCCCATGACCGAGAGTTGTCCCAAATCAAACACGGCGGCATTGCCAATATACGCCAGACTGCCGAGGTGTTTGTATCGGAACGGCCCGCTGACGGCCTCGTCCAGGTCCTTGACACTGTTGGCTTCCAGAACCTCATGTTGCGAAGCAAGTTTGCCAAGTTTCCTTCCGAGAAATTTACCTTGCTGAGAAGCGACCTGCGCCGTCTGTGTAAACTACGGCATCAGCTCTGCCGCTACAGTATAAGCGAGGCCCAACTGACGGCAGGCAACGCCGTGATCTTGTTTCCTATCTCTTCGAGAAGCTTGCAAAGCTCGTTCAAGGTCAAGCTATTGTCCGCGTCCGAGTCGTACAGGTCGAATAGCGCGCGGACCTTCAACGTGTCATGAACAAAAGACTTTTAGGATGTTCAACGCTCACCTTTTTCAGGTGGGACTCTGCCATAGGGATACGTTGTTTGATCCTGGAGACTGTCACACCATGAGAACGATGACCCGAGAAGACTGGCCAGTAGTTCCTTACCCATGAAATCGAATTCATCAAAGTCGATTTTGCCATTCTTGTCCTTGTCGGCCTCCTCGACGAGCTCAAGCAGATGGCTGACAAGGGACGTTTCGATCTATTTCACCGCCCTGATCGACCTGCAGTTGTACTAGAGCTGTCTCAAACACTCACCGTCGCGCAGTCACCGATAGCATAGACCTCGCCGAGCGGCGCACCCTTTACGCGGAGGTGTGCGTCAACCTCGATGGCTTTCTTGTGGACTTGATTGGGTAGAAGATCCGAGATCCGCTTCGTCAACGGGTTCATAGCTATTCCCGTCGACCACAACACGAAATTGGTAGGGATCTCGTGCTCGATGATCGTCCCGTCTGGAGATCGCAGAGTATACACGACGTGGTTCTGATGTACCGACCGGACGCGAGCCGAAGTGATAAGGTCCACCCCGTCACGCCTAAACTTATCCTGCGGGGCGGTCGACATGATGATGAGCCCCAGAAAAACCAGAATCGGAAGAACGAACGTACCTCCGCGTACCTGGATATGGCATCAGAATACTGTGAACATGAGAACGTCGTTCTTCGACAGAGTACAACTCAAACATACTGTGTTCAAAATATGCTCGCGTGACTGAATGACATGGATCGAGACCTCTTCGCGACACAGTTTCGGGAACTGGTGACACGGGCGTAAAAGCAAATAATGTGCAAAAAAATAAAGGAACACACGTAATTCATAATGTCTTCCTGACAGAAATCGTAGATTTCCTGCAAAGGTCGCGTCAGAGCCCAGAAGATGCGAAGGAAGAGATGGGGAAGCCCGGAATACACACGGCGGCTGTCTCAACGCCCGTAGGCCCTCCTCCACAAACCACGAAACTCAGCAAACGCTTTCTCTCTTCTGGGGTCGTGGTTGGCAAAGTCGCTGTCTCAAAGTTGTCTGAAGACGGTTTTTTAGTAAATCATGACAGGCATAGTATGGATTGACACACCCATGATCCGGCGTCGAATAGCCTGTGCATCTGATATGGTCTTCAATTGGAAACAGTGCTCTAATCCGGGAACACCGTGCGTGCTGGAGACGGAGCCGACTGCGATGACCAGCTTATCGTAACTAGAAAAACAGGAAAGGTGAATTCGGCACCGTGGAGTCCTCGGACCCGGGACTCACGGTACATATATTCTTTGGACGTCCCCATCAGGACCGACCGTTTGAACTTCCAGTAGGCGCTCAGACATCACCAGATCTGTTGCCTTTCCGCAAATCATTTGACCGCGGAGTCGGGCAATGATTTTGCGCATCGGCTCGATAAGACTGCGAACCTGCACCGTGCCTACGGCAGCAGCTTTGCAAAAAGTATATCAAGGCGCATACAGCGTGAATCCAAAAGGGGGACTTACATGGTAAGAGAGGAGTAAACGTAGTAAACGTTTCCGAGGTGACGACAGTCACATGGTAGTCGCCCAGCGACAAGTTTTGTAACACCGAGACGGCCTTGGGTCGTTGAGTAACCGTGAACGGGCTGAAGAGGCACGCACGCTCACCCCCCACCCCCCTCCAACAATGACGAGTTTAGGCTTCTCATTCAGTTTTCTGAATTCCTCGTCTTCTTCGTCCGCAAGCAGGACATTCACCACGGGCAAGTTTTTCGGACCACCACGCTCAGGGTGCAACGCTATTGGCGACACAGGAACGCGTTCGATGTGTTTGTCCGTGTACGTGAACGCATCGTGTATGAATATGGCTGCTCCAAGAGCGAACAGCCCAGCCGCTGTGGACAGCACGAAATAAGAGGTGTACTTTGCAACGAGAAAAGTACGGCGAAGGAAACGGGATCTAGGGCGCGGCTCTATGGGAATGACGGGCTTCGTCCGCTCCAGAGATGGCCCAGCTGCAAACGAACGTGTGAAGCACGGTGCTGGGCGTGAAACAAGCGACATTTGGACCAGGCTTGAGCGGCCGTGGCCAGCCCTGACGGGTCGCAAGACCTGCGAGACTCTGAGCATGCTCATGGGGAATGACAGTGGTTGGCGGTTGGCGGTAGAGCGATCGAATGGGAATGGCGTCACGGCCCCCCGGCGCGGCGGTACGGTGGAGCGCTTTCTGCTCCTGTTCGGGTACAACTTGTTGCTGGAGCACTAGTCAACAGGTCCAACGAAACTGGATGGCAGTCAGGGATTTGAGAGACGCTAGCACTGATCGGGACGAGTAATTTTGGTGGTGTACTGACGAGTCACTTTGAGACTAAGATACTGAATTGCTAAGCTAGGTTACAATGCGGGATATAATTTGCTAACAAATGCAATAACAAATATACTGAACGCTTGCCATCCATCGTAAACAGTAAGCGGATGAGAAAGGGCGACCAATCGTCCATGCGAATCGAATCTTGATACCAAGTCTTACAGTATAATAACGCACATCCGTGTGTTCCCTGTCGGCGGCCACCGCCTGAATCGTAAGACGCTTCCATCAGTGCTGCACTGGTTCGAGTCATCGCGGATCATCGATAGGCTACAACGAGTTGTTCAATTTTCTGGACAACCTCGGACATCGTGGGTCGTTCCGCGGCATCGTGAGCCCACATGCATTCGATGAGGCCGATAATTTCCGGGCAATACTGTTTTCGTAATCCGCTCACAGAAGGTCTGCAACAACCAAGCTATCAGCGGGTCGCCCCAAATACCACAACATAAAAACCCACCGTTGTCGTTTGGCGCCCACCGTTTCGTAAATGGCATGTTCGTTCATTCCCTTTGGAAACATTCAGCTGCATACCATACGACAAGGACAAGATGCCTACCTCCCACGGAAACTTCTTAGTCGGAAGATGCCATTGGAGCATCTCCCAGAAAACCATCGCACAGGAAAATACGTCGGCTTTGTGATTGTACTTGGGATGGGCGTGCCAAAGCTCCGGGGCCTGCCAATTCACCGTACCGACAACACTCCGAACCATCGATCGCGTCGATTGCTTGACCTTTGCTAGCCCGAAATCCGCAATTTTTGCAGCACCGCGAGAGGTAATGAGGATATTTGAAGACTTGCAGTCCCGGTGAATAATCGAAGGCTTGCGGGTGTGGAGGTATTCCAGTCCATAGGCGATATCGAGCATGATGCATAGCTATGAAAGAGGCCTCCAGACACACCAAAACGAGACAAGAAACATATACGTACAATTTTGTATAGTGATGGCACAGGGACATTCCGGATGTAATCGAATAAGTCGCCATTTGAACACAGCTCGCTGACGATCATCACAGGCGTTTCGCGCGTATTCTCCGGTATACTGACGCCAAGCTACAACGCTGGTTCTAGATTATGTGTGGTGAGATCAGGGTGACACTCACGAAGCGCACAATGTTCGGATGATCAAACGCTCCAAGTAGCTTGAGCTCTTTGATGTCCACTACCGCAGTGATTAGTGAGAGCTCTTGCGAGATACGACGACAACAAACTTGAACTGAGCTGATCCCGGAATTCAGCAATCGCAACCCGTCTGCCTTTGAACTTCCCAATGTAGACGTCCTTGAATCCACCACTCCCAATCTTTTCCAACTTTGTTAGTTTATCTGGGGGTATCTCACGATCTTCGAGCCCTAAACTCTCCAGGTCGAGTTCCAGCTCTGGCTCCGGTTGATTCTGTTGCTCATTCGATATCGGAGGTGTACAAGGCTCATCTTGGTGGACACGGTGTGGGCGCATAAGTATGGGCGGAGTAGTGCTGTGACTGCGACTCTTTGTTCTGCGGCGGCCGCCACGAGTACGGATCGTCGACGGAGGCCGCACAGTACCCGTTGAGGATGGCGAAGAGAACCCGTTATATCGATCGCGCCACTGTAGTAGAGACTGCGCAAGTTGAGGTTTCGTACCAGCTACGTCGAGATCGCGTGTCTCGCAGAGTCGGACAAGATCATCACGGCGGAGACGGACTAGTGTCTTCTTAGTGGCAAGGGTAAGGTCGACTTCATCGACCATCAGTATGCTGAACAGGTAGGATGATGGATACCTACAATCCTCTTCCTCCATGACCTCATCGGCGTCAGCATCCTCTCCACTTTCAGCGTCCACGTCAACCGATTCGAGTTCCAAGTCAATTTCTTGGTCATCTTGCTCCTCTTCATCCCCGTTAAGATCCTCACCACCAACGACTTTGCCACTCCGCAGCTTCAGAGGTGTCGTCTCTGCAGGATACGACGAATTGTCTGCGAAAACATCCTCGTCTTCATGGAGGCTCTCAATATCTTCGTCGTCCATTTCTTCCGTTACATCCTCCTTGACTTGGTCCTCTTCTTCCTCGTCGTCTCCTTCGCTGCCATCATCCATTGGTGGGGTATGCGTCTGCGTCCTCCGAGGTCGCAAACGTCGTTTAACAGGTGTGCGCCGACCATTCCCCGGCGGTGGTGAAGGCGAAGGGGACGAAATAAGTTCATCAATTTCTTCCTCTTCATCCATACACTGGTTCTCCTCCACTTCATGTTCTTCTGGCTCTGAAGCACCCTTGCATCTTGCTCTTTGCCTCGGAGTTGCATCCTGATTATGGGCCGAGGTATTACCATTGACCTTGTCTCTACTACGGAGACGACGAGGGCTACGCGAAGTAGCCGCGATCTTTGCCTCCAGCTCCGCAAGATCGGTCAGTTCGCTTTCATCACCAGACACTGGAGGGGACCGCGCTTGGACATCCTCGCTAAACTCAACTTGTCTAGGTTTGGCCTTGGTTTTCGACGAGGCAATTTGTGAGGGGGGATGTTCTCCAGAACCCTTACGGGTACGGAGGCGTGTGGCAGGTGGCGACGGGAGAGGGTTAGAGGATGTCATCGTTGGAGAAGATCGACTCGAAGTCAGACGTGTGTTTCGTCGTCTGCCAAAGTTTGGTCGGATGGTCAGATGAGAACAGCAGCGTCAAAGTGTACTAACCTGGTAACAATCTCAAGTTCAATTTTCTTCTCCGGAACTGCGCTTAGTTCGACAGGACATGGGTGCGCGTTGAGCTGACCCAGCGACAAACTACGCGTCTTCAGGGCACGCGTGGTTATCTGGCCCATACCATTAACAGTTACGCGCCTCCTAAGACCCGAAGCTGCCGTGTACTTGGCACCGACATCCGTCTCCTCATCGCCAGCAACGTTCCCATCATCTGATGAAAAATCACTGGAATTGCCGTCTCCTCTGCCTAGAGGAGAAGAAGGAGGAAGTGAAGCAACGTCGTCGCGCGCGGAGATGATGGCGTCGACCAATTCGGGTTTCGTTAGGGACTCTGTGTCGTCCGAAAGACCAGCCGCAACATAAAGGTGCACAAGTTCATCCTTGCGCAACCGCAAAAGTTGCCTGGTGGATGCTTCATTGATAAGATATTCATCCGCTACTTCACCATAAGCGTCAGATGATGATGGGTTTGAGCACAGCTTACATGACTCCTCGCGATCGCTGTCCACCTCGGAGTCATCTGATCCGCTCCACCGATGGTGCGCGTCGACATCCATCAAAGTCGCCACATCATCAGTTTCAGAATCTACCGTGGCCGCTCTCCGCCTCTTGGGTCTTCCGGAACCACGCAATGGACGACCATTCGCGTGAGCATTCTCGTTGAGAGTAACGACGCGTTTTCTCTTTGAACCAACGGGTACATCGAAATTCTGGCTCACATCGCGCATGCTATTTTTCTGCAAGAGGCACTGGCGGCTAGGCAACCGACGCAGATTTGGCTGTAAAGCGGCAAGGATAGGGCGAACAGAGACGGTATCTGAAGAGCAGGGCGTGGACGCGCGTGAGGCGTGGGAACCAATGGTTGACCTCTGGAATCTAGTAACGAAAGCGAGAGCGCGTCTTGCAGCGGACGAATGCCGTGGCGAAGGTTTGGTTTTCCGATGATAACTACCTGATGATGAAGTCGAAAGTTTATTTGGCGAGCGACGTTGAGCCATGCCAAGAACGGGGACGATGATGACGGTCGAGTTCTGGACCGGTTCACAGGGGACTCGGGGTCAATGTTTCGTTGACGTCTGCGAGAGCGAACACTTTTCAGAATGCTTTAGGGTCCTCGTCGCTGACGCCGTGGAGGACGTCGTCGTGTCTAGTCCTTGGAGTCCTCGTCGCTGTAGACTTCGATGTTCGGTTTGTTTGGCTCTTGTTTGTTCTGTCTCTTATTGCCACATCAAAAACAAGCGCAAGCAAACAGTGGCGTGGACTGATTTTCCCCAGAAAGTTCGCACGAAAGCTTTTGCACGGAAAGCGGCCAAGAAGGGAAATATTGCATTAAACGTCATATCCGAGATAGCGGGCCGTACGTCGCCGATCAGTAGTAGTCGTTCTTTCTCTTTCCTATTTTTCCGTGCTCTCTCCCTCTACCCACGATGCTACTCAAGTTCTCCAAGTCAGACATCCTAGACTCATCCCTCGTATATCCGGAGACTGGTGCCCTCGGTTTTACTATCCTCACTCGTTCGCATTTCATCCATGCAGGAGAAAAGGATTCTGACACGGAGAGCGAGAGCGACGCCACAGTGACTCGGAAGACCGTCGTCGCCGACAAGCGCGGTGTTACTATCGCAGAAATTGGATGGGATGGACGACGACCGGTAGAGGTCATCATTGGCAGGGAAAAAGTCGCAGTCAAAGAAATGTTTGGGTCACAGAGTGCCGTCCTATCGTAAGCTTCCACCCATTCCCGTTTCTTCTGACACTAAATTCCTCTCTAGACACAATGTCATCGGACTACCTACACGCTTTGATACCGAATTTTTCTGGTTAGCCGGGCCGGATGGACTTACAGTAGGTGGAATCCACGACTATGTGAGCTATACAGTCTCAACGACACCATAGCTCTTGGACTATGATTGCAATCAAATCAAAGGGCAATTTCGCCTGAATAGTCTTCGCGTCGGCGAACATTTTATCACGGCGCCACTATCAGGCTTCGGGCATCACTATCTCGAATTCGAGCCACATCGACTAGCATCAACAGCCGAACTCATAGGTAAATAGTAACTGTCCCAATGATGTGTTACAGTCCTTGTTTACTATGTCCCGCAGTTACCTTCATACTCGTGGAAGTACTACGGCGAGGGAAATTCAATCAACATCCAAGTACCTTTGATCGACCAAAGCTTTGGCGGAGTACATCTTTGGCCCATCTTAGCAAACGGATACGACGTGGTACGATATAAGGGGGTATTCTCGAGCGAAGTTAGTGAGCATAAATTTGTAGCCACTTCAGTGTTTGCGTCTATCTAGTTATTCTCAATCCCACCGACAGGATCCAGCTTGAGAGAATATTCTGTGGCGGTAAGTTCCAAACTTGGGACCCCCTTTGTCTCGCTTGTTCCTGAACCCCAATTCCCCAAACTCAGCAAATGAAACGAAGGGCCAAAAACGAATGACAGACTACCACGCCGTACACGTGACTACAACTTTACTCTTTGGCCCGATATTAATCTCGCATATCTACGCATACACATTATCTACCTTGTACATCTTGCTGCTTGACACGGGCGACACTCCATCCTCTCCGTAGACCTGGTCTACCTTATACATTTTCACCTCAGATTGAGGTGGTAGGGGAGCAGTAAGGCTGGAAGTTTCCGTAGCCACGATACCTTTGCCCGCCTTGCTTGCTAAACCGGCCGCACGTCCATCCGGGATCCTGATAAATTCGAGTTTTCCGTCTCCTGAGCGACCGTCAAAGATGTAATATCCTTTTCTTTCGAATTGGATGATATCACCCGCTTTAAGCGTTTTCACGTTCGCATCCGCCAGTGCTTCTTCGCGAAACTCGGTGACTGGTGGGACGAAGTCCTTCACGTCGTCTTCTTCCTCAAGCTTCTTTTTTGTAATCAAGTAGTCATAGTCCAGAAGGGTGACCTCGATTGCTGGATGGGAGTCCGTGGGTTGGGCAAGCCAGGTTATTTTCTTTTTCGTTTTTCGGAAGTCGCCATCCAGGTTTAGCTCCATAACGAGGGCGGTTACTTCACCATCTTTTCCGACCACTTTCGAACGCACGAACGCGTTACCCCAATCCATGAGGGTAATCTAAAGAAGTATATTATTCAAAATGAACTCATGAGTCAGGATGAGTTTACCTCCTCTTGATCTTCAAACGAAGCAGCGTCCTCCTGCTCAAGTAAGATTGCGGACGAGTAGACTGTTTGCTTCTTGCCGACCTCTGGATTCTTCTTATGGAGAGGGAGCGTCTTAACCTCGACTCCGGTAGGGCCACCGTTAATTGTCACAGGTACGCTAGAAAGGCGTAACGTAAAAATTTCAAATCTTCACAAGTGTGGTAGCATACCGTTTCTCTTTGAGAATTGCCCAAAACCGGGGAGCAATCGGATCAATCACCTTCTTGTTGAGAGCCCAGATAGAATCCCATTCGAGAGAAACGAGGGACTGTGAGGGTCCCTGAGAAAGCATGAATTGCTTCAGTGCCTCTACCGTCATGCCACGGCGGCGAATCCCTGATTGAACGTAAGCCCAATTAACGCAGCATTTCTGTCGCTCTGACCTCGAATGGTGGGAAATCGTGGGTCGTCCCACCCTTTGACTATTTTGTTATCAACGAACCAATGTAATTTCCGTTTGGACAATAGGGTATAGATGAAGTTCAACCGACTTTGAACCACGATTAGGTCGACAGACGGGAATAGAAAAAATCCCGAACCTGAAGTCCCATATTGAGACAGGGCGCAGACCTAATGCCTCGATCATCCAATAATATTGAGCATTTCTCTCGCGATACTCCATGGTCCTCAGTGCATGGGTGACGCCCTCGAGTGAATCGACGATGGGACATGCAAAGTCATAAGTTGGGTAGATCGTCCACTTTTTGCTATCAGAAACGAATGAACACATAGCGGGTGATAGGAATGCATAAAATAGTTCACCCTGTACGGTGGTGGGGGATGGTGTTGCACCGGTAGATGACTGGATCACGGAGAGTTTTATTCTGGTCGTCCACGCTGATTTTTGCACGGAGACACCATCGGAGTCCCTCCGGCGTGCCAGATTTCATTTCAGCAAAGTGCTTCAAATTATCCTCAACTGAATCATCGCGATGCGCCGAAGCAACTCCCTTGCCCCGTTCCTCGCGCATCTACCTGAAAGTCAGTAACAACGAAAAACGGTGCCTAGGGTTCATACTTGAGCTTGTTCCGTATCATCGGTATATGCCTTGCCGGCCTCAATCGATTTGATCGCAAGCTCGTAGATCTGATCAAAATAATCCGATGTGTGGCTGATGATATCTCCTTTGATGTCCATCAACTCTAAATCCTCTAGGATAGTCTGCTCAAACTCGGTCTAATACAAAAATAAGCTTTGGACAAACTGATCAAATGTAGATGCGCACCCTCTCCTTGGTCGGATTTGTGTCATCGAATCGGACGATCATTTTTCCTTTGTACATTTGTGCAAAGTACTGATTCAATACCGCAGCTTTGGCGTGGCCGATGTGCAAGTACCCGCTTGGCTCGGGAGGAAAGCGCGTCACGATCTCGCCTTCCTTGGCATTCTGAAGACCTAGAGAAAAGCTTGCGGCTGTTTTTGTATTCCGCGCTTTGTTCGCCTTGGCTGCTACAATACTAGCCAGAGCAGCTTGCGTGGATTCAAGGCTTTCCAGGTGTGAAAACCATCGCAGAGCATGAACGTGTTGACCATTTTTGAGCAGACCCAATATTTTGATGGATGCTAACAGAAAAGAACTTGGATACTCATGATGATACCACATGGTATCACGTACCTCTAATTGTTCCCCAGAGCGTCCAATCTGCTGCACTGATTTCGTGACCAGCGAGGAATGTACGGTATGCGAGGTAATCATCCAAAGAGTCAAGAGCGCTGAGAATATCGGGAACCGCTGTTATGGTGGGCAGCTTTTTCGCTAGTGCAAAGTACGCGGACACCTGGCGGAATGATCAGCTCCAAGAAGGATCGGGTCGATGTCGGTCAACCTTTGTGCTCTCCCCGTCTATACCCGCGATCTTGGCCAGGATCGCGACTATCTCCTCTTCAGTGGTATATCTATCGCCATCTAAATCAAGTGAAATCCCTGTCGCTGTCTCATCGAAGTTGGGCTCGGCCTTTTGAGTGTATGTCGCAATCGCGAGGGCAGCATAAGGAAATGGAGATGACTTTGTCGACAGCGTCAACGACATTTTTTCAGATCTAACGAATCATCGGTGTGATATCAAGAGTCTTGTTAGTAAGCCCAATCTTGGCGAGAACCAGGAGTGCTTACGGGAAGTAACTCTTTGACGACTGTGCCAAGGTTGAGATCTGTAAGTGAAAATCTTGTAGACGAGGAGTCAGATGAGTCGGATGTCGGACTGGCTACCGAGTCTATATAAATGGCATGTTAAGGGGTTCGCATTTTACTCACCATGCATTGAGCTCCATTCATTTTTTTCCTCCACACAGTAAGCGCCAGTGTATTCGCGGTTGAGCTCGCATCTTCTAACGCTCGTTTGCAGACTGTAATTTAATATTGGTTTCCTCAAGAGATTTGCATAAAAAATCTTTAAATACTGTAAATCATACGACAAAAAAATCCTTATCCTTGAATTATGTGGTTTTGAGCTGCTGAGGATTGTTCTCGGAGTACTTGCACTTAAGGGAAGTTCGTCACTAATCGTATGGAAGGGTTGCGGTCGTGGTATTGTCTCCACTGCTACTTATAATGATCCGAATTACTTGATATATCTAGATTCTACACCACTCGAGTCATTCAAATTCTGATCCCCATCTATCGTCTTTTTTTTTCCCCCGGTGGTTTCTTTCTACCATCGTACCCGAGCACGCTTCCCAAAAAGCATCAACCATGGGTTGCATGCTGTGAGTCGGAGCGATCCTTTTTCAAGGACTGTCTAAACGTTTCCTCTCAGCATCGATCCTTCTCAAAGGTACAAACCGTACACGCCTCTAAACCTGGTTGGACGCACATGGCCAACGAAAACATTCGTCAAAGCTCCCATCTGGCTGTCCACCGATCTCCGCGATGGAAACCAAGCCCTCGCAAACCCCATGACAGCGGATCAAAAGCTCGTCTTCTTCCGACTACTGGTAAAGTGCGGCTTCAAGGAGATAGAAGTCGCGTATCCAGCTGCCAGTGACACCGATTTTGCCTTCGTTCGATACCTCGTAGAGCACGGCGAAATTCCGGATGACGTGTGGATTCAGGTCTGTAAAGTATCGGGTCTATCTAGCAGCTTGTACTAACTCTCGTCGTGTCAGGTCTTGACACCGGCTCGCGAGGATCTCATAAGGCGGACGTTCGAAGCCGTGGCAGGCGCGAAACACGTTATCATTCACATGTATAACGCAACTTCCCCCATGTTCCGCAATGTCGTCTTCAAGAACTCCAAAGAACAAACGATCGATCTCGCTGTACACCATACTAATCTAGTTCACGAATTAACAAACCAGTATGCGACTTCTCATGGTACTACGTTCCGGTACGAATACAGCCCCGAAACGTTTTCTCAGACCGAAGTCGAGTTTTCGGTTGCTATCTGTGAGGCAGTCAAGACTGCTTGGGGAAAAGCTGGCACAGGCGATCAGCGAATAATCTTCAATTTGCCGGCAACTGTGGAGGTAGGACCACCCAACCACTACGCAGACCAGGCAAGTTTCCTGCAGTTCCCATTCTGGATTGTTTTGACACCCTACGCAGATCGAGTATTTCTGCACTCACATCTCCGAACGCGAAAAAATCATTGTCAGTTTGCATCCACATAACGATCGAGGGACTGGCATCGCAGCTGCCGAGCTTGCCGTTCTTGCGGGCGCTGATCGAATAGAAGGTTGCTTGTTCGGCAACGGCGAACGGACGGGAAACGTTGACATTGTTAACCTTGCACTCAATCTGTACACTCAAGGCATCCACCCTCACCTGGATTTCAGCGATATCCGGAGTATTATCGACATCGTCACGCAATGCAATGATCTTCCGGTCCACCCCCGACACCCCTACGCTGGCGAGTTTGTCTTCACTGCATTCTCTGGTTCCCACCAGGATGCCATCAAGAAAGGTTTCGAGGCGCAGGCACAACGCCATGCTCAAAATCTCGCAAATGGCGAGGCTCAAATATGGGACATGCCTTACCTGCCGCTCGATCCCGCCGATCTCGGATGCAGTTACGAGGCTGTCATCCGTGTCAATTCGCAATCTGGAAAAGGAGGTATTGCCTACCTTATCAAACAACATCTCAATCTCGACCTCCCCCGCAAGATGCAAATCGCCTTTTACCAGATCATTCAGGCCATTGCGGATCGCGAGGCAAGAGAGATGACAGTGGAGGATATCACGACTACTTTCCGCAACACATATCGCTTTGGAGGGCCGAAGTACGAGGGAAGATTGTCACTCAAAACCTTTTCTGTAACTACTGAGCCATCGTCGGAACCTTCTGACACCGATGAGCCTGCAGACGAACGCCGCCGGTTTGACGGCACGTTGTTCGTTGATGGCATGCTCCGAGTCATACGGGGGGACGGAAACGGACCAATCTCTGCCCTGCTCAATGCCCTCCACAGTCATCTTGACATCGACCTGACTCTACGGGAGTATTCGGAGCATACTATTGGTGAAGGCCAGACTGCCAAAGCAGCCTCGTACATAGAACTTGTCGCCACTACAAACAATATCAAGGAGACACGTAGTGCTTCGCAGTCGTGGTGGGGTGTTGGTATCGATGCCGACATCGCTGCGGCTGGTTTACGTGCAGTCCTCAGCGCTGTAAACAGCGCCATCGGTGACCGCCCCTTACCCGAGCTGAAACTAAGCGTTGGCTTCGACTCGACATCAGGTCAAGCGGACGTGGCGAATGCGATTGTCAACTCATTGAAGTTACAACTCCCTCGCCGGCTTCAAAGTGCTTTCTTTGAAGTTGTACAGCGTGTTGCCGGGGGTTCGGGTGGGCAGATTTCCTATGAAGACTTGACCAAGTTATTTGAAGAAAGATATGGCTACGAGACTACTAAGCCATACCGATTCGAGCTGCAATCGTTCGACCTTACCAGGTCAAACGTTGCTGGGCGTCGTCAAATTACGGCGCAGCTGCTCGTTGATGGCGAGGCGCAGAGTGTATCCGGAGAAGGGAATGGGCCGTTGTCTGCTGCTGTCGCTGTGCTGCACACACAAATTCAAGGCACTTTGTCGATCAGGGAGTATACCGAGCACTCGATAGGCGAGGGTGCCGATGTGAAGGCCGTCTCTTTCGTGGAACTGGTTTATGAAGTTGAGGGAAGGAACAAAAAGGAGTCTGCCTGGGGCGTGGGTAGCGACTCTGACATTACCGCGTCTGGCTTACAAGCAGTCATGAAGGCTGCTAGCAGCCTGAACGTCGTGGACAAGAAAGGGCAGGCGTAGTAGGATGTAAGTTGAATGTTTGTGTGTACCAGTAGTATGTTGGTCTGTGTACATAAGCGTTACGCCTCTGAAGGGCAACGTCGCCGTTCTGGATGAATTTGGCCAATCAGGCTGCTGTTATGTCCAACTCAACGCCCCGCTCGCCGACGCGTCCATCTTCATCACGACACTTCCAGCTGGCCAGTCTCTCAACTTCGCAGCCATTTCTCAACCTCCTTAATCCAATGAATCGAACCTATCAAGGGTACACGCAAGCCAGTCAGTCTCCTGTGATGGAAGAGGAGAACGAAAGCGAAACCACGGAGGAACATGACATTGAAGCCGGCCACGCGATTCCGCAGTCTACCTCCCGTGCCAGGAACGCCTTCGTCAAGGCGCAGAGTAAACGCAAGGTCTCATGGGAGACTGACGCTGACGTCGCGGAAATGAACCCGCTACGGCCAAATATACGTCGCGAAGACAGGCTGTACGAGCAAGATATGTCCGACGACGAGGTCCCGCAGAGCTTTATGATCGAGGCCTCCCGTTCGCCGCGCAAGCCTTCGCCGTCCAGGACGAGCAGCTCGAATAAAGGAAAGGCCCGGTCACAACCGTTGCACTCAACCTCGGCGAGGTCCCTCCCACGAGAAGGTTATCCTTCGCTCCCGGTATCAATACCCCCTCGACCGTCTGAGCTGGATGTCGATCCGTCACCGCAGCCCTCACCGAATGAACCAACTTCGCCCAGGCCTCTACGCGGCCTAGATGCTTACGAACGTGCTCTTTGGAATTGGGTCAATGTCTACAATCTTGACGCATTCTTGCAAGAGGTCTATCTTTACTATGAAGGAAAGGGAATTTATTCAATAGCCCTTGGTCGGGGGCTCAACATCCTGTCAGCACTTTATGGTGTATTCTGTGTGTCGAGGCTGACGGTGGGCACGCAGTACAGTCGGGTTTGTCATCGCCTTCTCGACATTCTTGTTAGGGTGTATCGACTACAACCGTATAACCCATGATAAAGTCACCCATCTTTCTGAGGCTGTCATAGATCGCTGTGTTGCCAAGTCCGTTTCTCCACATCACAAGTACATGACTTTTCTGATCCAAGAATCCTAGGTTCTCCGGCGTCACCTTACTATTTTTCCTGCTCTTTACTGCGTTTTACGTCTGGCAAATCATATCATTCGCATTTGAAGTTGTCCGCCTAGTGGATATGTATCGCTTTTACACCCATTTACTCCGCATTCCAGATGTGAAAATTTCCACCTTCTCTATCATACGTTGCGCTTATCGTCTTGTTTATCCATGCAGGCCGATATTCATACGATCTCATGGCCTGAAGTAGTTCGCCGTATAGGTGCCATTCGTGAAGATAATCCCATCACGGCGATTTCCTCAACCTCCAGCAATCGTGCCGGAACGCCCGCCACGGCTTCTCTTGACGCACACGACATTGCGAACCGTATCATGCGTCAAGAAAACTATTTAATTGCTCTATTTAATAAAGAGTTATTGGACCTCCGTGTACCTTTACCCCCTACATTGAAGAGGATCCTACATCAGGCTGGCGACGAGGGCAAAGGGAGAACGCTCACGAAAGTACTAGAGTGGAATCTCAGGTTCTGCTTGATGGAATATCTTTTTGATTCCCGAGGACGCGTGAGGAAGGTGTTCTTGAAGAATAAAAATCGTGCCGTCCTGATTCAAGGGTGTGTATCTTCATTGTACTGTTCTCGCATTCTGGATAACTCAAGTTTCTGTAGTCTGCGGCGGCGTTTCGTCTTCATGGGCATACTAAATGCGATTTTCGCGCCATTCATCGTCCTGTACATGATCATGTATTCATTCTTCCGGTACTTCGACGTACGTACCCGCAAGCGAAGCTATAGGGGAAATCTTGACCTCCTTTTCCGAACAGGAATATCGCAATAACCCTTCTTCGATCGGCAGTCGACGTTATACGCCATTCGCACAATGGAAGTTCCGCGAATTCAACGAACTGTCTCACATATTCACTCGTAGATTGGATGAGTCCTACCCCCTGGCCAACATATACAATGGTCAATTCCCGAACGAGAAGGTCGCAATCACCATGCGGTAAGTGTGGCATGCAAGGCAACCTCATTTGTTGATTTTGGTTCTTTTAGCTTTGTTGCATTTGTTGCGGGGTCATTTGCCGCTGTGCTTGTCCTCATATCTGTTCTTGATCCCGAGTTGGCTATCCACTTTGAGGTCACGCCACATCGGACAGTCCTCTTTTACATCACAGTATTCGCCTCCATACTTGGTGTCGCGCGAGGAATGATCCCAGAAGAAAATAGAGTTTTTGACCCGGAGCTACTCATGACAGAAGTCATCCAGTATACACACTACATGCCGGATGAATGGAAGGACGAACTTCACTCGAAGCAGGTCAGCTGAGCGGATTTACTTCGCGCATGACTTTTGATTAACCACGGCCATCGTCAGGTCCATCAAGAGTTCGGAGAGCTATTCTCGCTTAAACTTGTTATTTTCTTGCAGGAGATCGTTTCTGTGATAACAACGCCGTTTGTACTGTGGTTTTCTCTTCCGCCTTGCGCACCTGCTATTATCGACTTCTTCCACGACTTCACGGTATGGGTTCCCGGTCGTGGATATATCTGCAGTTTCGCAGAGTTTGATTTCAAAAGGCACGGTAATGTCAAGGTTCGTACGCATTACAACCACGGCATATCCAGTTAACAGGCTTCGCACAGTTCGGTGCACCAACTAAAATCCAAGATGAAAGGATGCTTTCTCGGGAAGGGAAGATGGAGAAGAGTTTTCTCAACTTTAAAGCTGCCAATCCAGATTGGAATCCCTCCGATCCCACTGGTTCTCTTTACCTGAGCCGTATTGCAGACATAAGTGCCCGTCGGCGTGCACTCACGGCTTCTAGATCTGCTCTAGACAATACGGTCTTGCTGAACGATGGCAAGAAGGATCCGACAGAGCGTGCGCAAGAATACGATCGTGCGCTCCGGCAAAGCCAGCATATGGCCTTTCGACGGAAACACGTTGGTGGGGGAAGTGTACTCGCCAGTGGAGGCGGGATCGCAGGGTCCACAGCCTGGCCGTCGGCTATGGCTACATCTTCTCTGGGCGGTCCAGGTATTGGGTTGGCTCAGACGGCCGTGCTTGGTGACTCTCAAGGGAGTATCCCGCCTCCACCGGCACTGCCATCTATACGAGACGAAGATCGTGCTGTTGATGGTGGCGTGGATAGCGCGTTGGGTGACTCATACGTGGATGGTAATACCAATGGAACGAAACCATACGAGTCGCAACAGGAAGGTATCAGTGATGACGAGGAACTAGAGGATGGTGGAGTTCTTGGGCTACTGGCGCAGATTTATGCTACGAAGGGCCCGAGAGGACCCGTGCCTACTATGTAGAGTGGGTGGCATGTTATTAATGATACACACACATCAAGTCGGACGTCGTGTTGTTTAAATCGAACGACAGAAGAAATGGATGCTGCTCAAAGGGTGTTGTTTCCCTTTCTCTCCAGAATCTCTTGAACACGTCGAACTTTGCCTTTATTTCCTTCACCAGGAACGACCTGTCGGTCTGTGCGGGTGCCAATACGAATGTCTGTTGCGATGCGAGATACGCCGTTGGCGTGAACGGCCGCGTGACAGTCGTAGATGGCCTTGGTGACCTCTGACCACGGACCCTCTAGGTGCCAGTTAGCAGCATGCCGTTCGTATGCACTGGGACACGAACCTAAGTTGGTACCGTAGCCGCTACACAGGACAGTCTTGAGCGATGCATTTCGTCAGTGATGGTTGGACGCGTGCTTACTGCATCTGCGGGAATAGAAGTTAGGAATATGTCAGAAGATGCAACGCACACGGACCTCAAACCTGAGCCCAGACTTTTCGAGTATGTTGTGACATACTGCAATGTGTTCAGCTACCTGTTGGGCTGTCGGATGGTTGGACTTGTTGAGGGGGAACATGCGTTACAGATGGTTCATTTGTTCCCATTGGGATCAGGCAAAAGTCTAGCGGGTGTGTGAGAGGAGTTCTGTGCTTTGCACGGCGGGTTACCTGCGACAGCGTAAAGTTCTTGACTTGTGTTGGACATGTTGCTGGATGAGGGCCATCAGGGATTCAATGAGACGCTTACTTCCCCGGGCCGATCACGTGCTGGAGTCTCAAGCACTTGGCCTGAGACGGCGCATTCGCATCGAGTTCGTCGTCTGCCATGCCCTCCGCGTCTCTGCAGTCGAGAATCCAGGCATTCGAGGCGCTGTCGTCCTCGTCGTTCAAAACGATGTCCACCACCACACCTTCGACCGCAACAGCAGAGAACAGCGAGCCCACATCCAATCTTCTCGAATCCCCGATTTCACCCACCGCTAGTGCATTTCATCCTATTGCTCCGTTTGTGGCTCCGGCTTCCTCCAATAGTTCGCGTTCGCCATCACCATCACCATCGACACCGAGTCTTGTTTCTCAGACTTCTTTGATCGACTTGAAGGACTGGATTGTCGAGGACGGCCCAGTTGAGCCGCCTTCTGCGTTTCGTCCTACACTCACTGCTGGCATCGGCAAATTAAATGGCATTCGCGAGTCGAGTAGAACTCCTTCTCCGTCAAGAAAGCCCACTTCAACTTATGGCACTTCGAATTCATCAACGCCCCTCATCAACTTCGAATCCCCCCCAAAACCACTGACACGTCCTCCCCTTCCCCCGCGAAGACCATCCTGCGATACTGCCGATTGTGTCTCCACTCAACGCTCAGTACCCGCCGGCAGTGAAGCTGGCGCTACATTACGCCCTCCTGGCCATTCGGATTCTTTGACCGTCGAACATACCTACCCTCCAAGTGCACACAAGTTCGGCTCAGGTCGCGCGGGACACGCTTCTGTGTCCTCTATCTCCTCTTTCCACACTGTTTCCCTCTCATCAGATGGGAGCAACGTCGAAATTCATAGTCCCAAAATAAGCATCAAACCACCCTCATTCACTTTCGAGGCGGATAGCGCCACCACAGACATCGACACTGCAAGCATTGCAGAATCATTCGAGAATGTTTCAGCTACATCTGCACCCAGCCCCTCGGTAGCCATCCCCTTTGACTGGGGACAAGGCATCAGCAAGTCAAAAACTTCCCTCAAGCGTGAGCCGCCCAGTTTACCTAATCGACCAGCCACGAAGATTGCGCCAGTCATTCCACCCAAACCACTTGCTCGCTCGGCTTCAGGGTCATCCTCTTCGACTACGACCACTACGAAAACGCGCCGCCCTCCGCCTCCACCGCCTCCTTATCAACCACGCTCCCGACCCTCTTCCTCGCGGGCTTCGGTTGTCTCCACCTCTGCATCTACGTCCGACCGATCCTCTATTCTTAGTAACGTCACCACTACATCGCGGACGAGTATCAGCACGCGAAACAGCGCGCAGTTTGGAAGTAGTGTGAAATCTTCACCTCTTCTCCGGCCAACACCCGTTCCTCCCGCTGCCCGATCGCGATATGAGTCTCTCTTCGATAGTGCAGTGCAAGGCCGACGGAAAGCGGAGAAGAAGATACGGAAAACCAAACTTCTCTCGCCACCCCCTCCCTCCGCCAAGAAAGGCCGACAGGCAGCTGGATGGCGAGGTTTGTCGGTAGACCTGATCACCGATCCAAAAGACCATCCAGTCTTATCTTCAGAAAAAGGGCTCGAAGAAAGTGACAGCGAGGAAGAAGAGGGGTCGTCTTCAATTTCGCCCGAAGAAAATTTGAATGGGCGAATCGTCAAGTATATATGGAGCGCCTCGCGCCTCGATCGCCAAAAGCTTAGGAATATGTGGTAAGAGTACAGATTTTGATCGCCTTGTTGACCTCATGTGAATGTCGTGCAGGAACGACTGCGATCCCCAGTGCACTGGGTTCATTGATCGCGACGCGTTCGTCAGAGGCATGTGGCGGATCGACGAAGAGCTTCGGAGGGCCCAGTTGGCACGACGTACTTCGGCCCTCACTGCCGCCTCATCACAGCGCATCCCACATCGCCCACTTCCACCACCTAGACCAAATGTACAACGCGGTTACTGATATGATGCCCTCATGGAATGTGATACCTGGTTTCTAAATACCCTTTCGACATGCCATTCATTGTAACCACTTCTATCGCTGCCAGGTAAATTATTCTTATCCCTCTTGTTACGCACTCGCGATTTCGGATACTTTAGAACGTGTGGTACGTGGTTTGTTGGGTGTGTTGCGGGCGTCGTAACGTACATTAAGAATAATTTTGACGACATTTAAATGGCACATGGACTTCACACTTCCGGACTTCCTTCTCTGTCCTTCTCGTCCCACATTCTGAACAGTGTCTGTCCGAGTGATTTACCTAGGGCGTAAGCTAGAGGAACAGGGACAGCGTTGCCAATTTGACGAAGTTGCTAGACAAGGTTTATCCTAAGCAACGACGTTGGCATGGACGGAAACGGGGCCACGTACGTCTGCTACGACTTTCGTCGGAGCATCATTAGCGGACAAGAACTCATAATGGTCGGGGAACCCTTGGGCTCGAGCGCACTCTTGAACGGTGAGAATCCGTTTTTGCTGAAAGCTCGTTGTATCACTCTCTTCTTTTTCCAAAAGACAGAGCACTCACGGACGGGTGAAGAACCGTACCACCCTTGTTGTTTGGTGCGACAGTGGTCAACGCAGTCGCGAACACGTGGTCAGCATCTAGGCGCTTGTAAAGAGCTACGAAGAAATAAAGCAGAAGCAGTGAAACCAAGACGTTCAACACATACATGCATACTTCGTCTCTGCCTCCTTTCGTTTTGCAAGTTCCATCCGCAGCTTTGCCGGAAGACCTCGGCGAAATTCGAGTGAACATCCCCTTAACAGTACGACCATCGACTTACTGAACTGATTTGCTCCAGCGACAAGTGGTACGGCACAGACACTGGAAAATTGAATACGATCGGTGCAACCTGTGAAAATTGAGTATTTACCGTTCTGCTACGTTGGCACGCCATCGCCTTGTGTAATGATATTTCAAGTTTTGGTTGATGCTTCCATCTCCGCATTGGCGCATCCACTTTTGATATCGTGTCAGTGGTTCGGAGCTATGTTTGCGTGGCTGTGGGAAGCCAACAAAGGGAGGCTTGGGAACTTCGAGAGGGCAAAAGGCCGGGATTTTAAGGGCATCCTTGCGCTCTCGTGCTTCCCTCTTGTCCTGCGTTGTAGCCTTCATGGTGACGTGTGGATTAATCCTGGATGCCAAGGCTCTCAGTAACGGTCGATCCGCGCGGCCAGAGTACGGACCAGTCGAAAGGAGGCTAGTGAAAACATCGTTATGTGAGAACGACCCGCAGACCAGATTCATCAATGAACACATGCCAAGTCTCCGATTGCTTCGTCGATAGTGACAAAATGCAGCGGCGCAGACCGGTCGTCTTCTAAACCACCCTCACACTTGTTCCGTATGACAGGAAGTAGAACGGCGCCCGTTGGCAGTCCGGCACGAGTCAATCTTATTGGAGAGCAATGTGTCGGGATTGGCCATTCCGGCATCAATACGTCACAACGCGCTCCCCAAAAAATGACTCGCTTGCGGCCTTGAGGTACACCGTACTGAGCAGCCTGAAGGGCGGCAAATTTGGATTGATATCTGTGGGTCGTCAAACGGTATCTTGATAACCGGGAGACGGAAGGCCAACGTACCCGATGGAGGCCAAAGCACGCTGAATAAGCTTCGGGACTGCAAATTGTATACCATTCTTTCTCGAAGTGGTTTTTTGGTTGTGACACAAAATGCCGTAAACGTTTTCGATGAGTACGTACGACGGCCGGTAAAACTCGACATAAGCAAGCATGTTGCACACAAGTGTACTCCTACATAGCAACACATGAGATCACCAATCAGTTTACGGGAACAGTGGCCACATACCGTATATCGAATTCTTTCTGTAAACCCAAACCGTCAGGCAAGGTACGTCTCATGTATTCTTCATCTCACCTTGTTGTGGTTCATAAGAGAGAAGCTCTGACACGGAGGACCTAGCAACCTCTCTTCACTCATGTTCAAGCACAGAGACAACCATAGATCACGGACCACCGTAGATAAAGTCCACGTCACCTGGTTTTGGCATGGGAGGCAGTGGCTTCCTATCATCTAATGAGAGCAGCGGTTTTGGTTTCTTGTTTTCTAGGGTATCAATTGCGTGCTGCAGACATAGATTGGTGCATTGATTGTAAACGGTGGTTTCCGGATGATTGTGCCTGCACAAGACCTTTGTGAATCCTGGGGGGACGAGGCGTAAACTCAACCTTACTTGTAGGTTCGTGCTGCACTAGGTGAAAATTCGATCGCCCACCGAGTCTCCACAAAGCCCGACAAATCAAGCCCGGTCCCAAGACCGCCAGCACCTGCAATCCAAGGTCAGTATGGCGGGAACCTGCCTGTACACAAAAGCTTACCACTGAACAATTCCAACCCACGCAAACGACCATGTCTTTGGAGGAGCGTACTCTGCCGTTCCAAACATTCCTCTCTTTCCTGACGACACCTTTTGCAGGATTTGAATTCGCTTGTTGGCCAATCTTGGAGAGCGTCAAGGGATTTGGGTTTCAACGAGCAGGCTTGTTGATTGACATAGTAGTGGTCATCATGTTTTACCCACTCGTCAATTGCATCCGTGTCACGTTTATGAGCTACGTAACATTGACCCTGCAAATCTTCATCGTGTACAATCTCCGCCTCGTCTGTTTTGAAAAGCCTACGCTACATAGATGATCAGCAGGCATAACTGCCGTCTAAGGATAGGGACTCACGTCATCAGATGGTAGTAAACGGTGCTTGTCTTCCGCTTTCATTTTCCTCACCACGTCGTCATATCTCCCGAATAGTCGGACTGTCACTTCAATCGGAACCTTCATTGCCTTGAGCTTTATGATCTGACCGATTCTGTAAACGGAGTGTGGTTGTTTACGCTTGATGTAGACAAAATCGTGAAGGTGGTACGTAAATTCGCGTTGCGCGAATCCCCCACCAGGGAGAGGACGAGGATGAGCGACGCTCGATTTCATTGCTTGAAAGCCACAAGAGAGGCACTGTTGATGGGTATCACAGTGGGCGAAGGCGCGCATTCTTTGTTCCTCGGAGAGCGAAACGAAGGAAGCGTCTGCACTGTTGTACAGCAAGCTAGTACGGCGATATTAGGGGACGGGTAGACAAAGGCATAGATTTCATACCTGGTGAAGAAGTCGTTCTCTTCCGATGCGTTCCCATCGATTGCCTCGGGAGCATCTGGGTCAAGCTCGCGGACATTGCATTTCTGTGATATCGCGTCAATATGAATATCTTCACAATCTGTTAACATGAGATAGAGGGCCCGAGAATGACCGAGCTCCTGAAGAAGCGTTTTTGAGCTGTGGGTAAGCCACTGGCCGTGAAACATTTTTTGGCCTTGTTCATCCTCGAAAAGATAGCATATACGGCAGAACCTAGGGCATGTTAGGTTGACGAAGTGGAACGAGTATGAGTGGCTGGCTTACCAGCGAGAATTAGCGAGTGAATTGGGTGACTGAGAAGGCTCATAGGTGTAGTTCTTTGCGCGAGCTTTGTTCTCATCTATGCCAGGCTCGACCATGACGGTATCCCCAATCTAAAGGCGAGATGAGCAAGCGGGGAAGTGCGGAAACTGACAAACACACGGAATACACAACACCGTCAACACAAACGGATTGGTAATGACCCGGATGATCTGCAGGAAGGCCCCATTTGACAGAGTCGGGGTTCGCGAGGTGAACGAGAGAGGGGTGGGCAGGCTGCAGCACATCCATGTCGATGTCGTCCTGGACAGGGATGTTCGCGAGCTTTATGTTTTGCTCGAAAAGCAACTTTGTGACGCGAGCAACGACTGTGGTGACGACAGTTTGGTTGCGGTGTTCGAGGACCTGAAGTTCGAGGTCACCCGGCAACATACGTGACTGTGGGCGAGAGCGGGATGAACTGGATGACTTGATCTCGGGTCCGAACTCGTATGAGAGCTGATGACCGAAGAGGGAGCGGAACAAAGGGGTACGACGAATGCTAATATCCCCATCGTCATGGAGGTCGCTGAGCGTGACCAACAAATATGATTTCTGGGGAAGAGAGGTGGATAAAAGCAAACAGGTGGTGGAAAATACATACGACATCTTCCGACTCGACGTCTTCTTTTGTGATGCTCCTGCCAAGGATTTTGAGGGAGACTGCGACGTCGTCGTCTGAGGCAGGGGAGACATCAAGAGAGCGGAGGAAGTCATCGTAAGTGAGTCTTGGATGGGAGATGGCGGAGGAGACGACAAGATGGAGGACGCGGTGCATGAGCCAAAAGCTGGTATAGAAGGGCTTGTAGAGTGGCGAGGGGACATCGAGGACGTACCACGCATACTGGGTGAGGATATAAATATTGCTTTGGGGGATGAGATGGTATATGGAGGAAGAGAAAAAGCGGGCACCTGTCAAGGCGGCGGTTGCACTTTTTGAGGTCGTGGCAGGAGAACCTCTTGATGGGGGTCAGCTTGAGGCGTTGTATGCCGTCCTCGGCAGTTAAATCATGGTCGTCGCTATTTTCGCGTACTAGTTCTGCGCCCTCTTTGTCCTTGTCTTCTTCTTCTTCGTCGTCGTCGTCATCGTCGTTTTCGTCATCATTGTCTATCCAAGCCTTGACGCAACCTGCGGCAGAGAATGAGCGGCCGTCGTCGGGGGAGAGGTGGATGAGCGTGGCGACAGGGACGAGCTGGAGAGTGCTATCGTCATATATAGAAAAGTCAGTGAGGACACGGACGGGGACGTCGTCGTCGCGTTCATTGTCGAGGGGGTCCGTCTCGCCGATGATCTGAACGTCAGGGCCCTCTGGGAACTCATGCTCGGCTGGGACATGAAAAACCGCGCGTTCTGGGGATGGCCTGCGCGGTGGCGGGGGCGGTGGGCGGTCGTCGTCGCTGTCCGGCACGGGGGACAGCGACCGACGCGTGCGTTTCCTTGCGACGGCCATTGTTGAAAGGGTCGTTGCCGAAACAGGCAGTTTGACGAGTCGTTCCAACACGCACGTGACCACCGCCCTTTTGCTTATGCCACGCGGACACCCGCTCATCGTCGCCCTCGTCCTCCTCGGTCCCGCGCTCGCCGCGGTCCACAGCGTCCCCGCCAAACGTGATCATGTGACGTTCGACTACTTCCTTCTCGACCACAATCCCGGCCCCTCCGCCCCCTCTGTCGCCGACTGCATCACCGAATTCGGCCTCGGCCTCGAGCTCGTCGGCCCGGTCGGCGAGCTCCCCGACGCATGGCTCCTTCGCGCCCCAAAACACACCCACCCGCATATCCTTGCCCGCTACGGCGCCCTCCGCACACAGGCCTCCCTGCAAACCCGCGATGATCGTGCCCGCCGCCTCCTCTCTGCCATCAACCTGCTTGACCACCAGATCCCCCGCCAGCGAACGAAACGCGCCCCGCCCCCTGTCCCTCCAAATGCCTCGGATACATCCGCCGCCGCTATTGGTGCCCGTCTCGGCTTCACAGACCCTCTCTTCACCCAGCAATGGCACATCGTCAACGAAGAGTTCCCCAAACACATGATGAACGTTACTGGTCTCTGGGAAATCGGCATCACCGGTCAGGGCGTCCTCGCATCCCTCATCGACGACGGCCTCGACTACGAAAGCAAGGACCTCGCCGACAATTTTGTACGTTTTCACGTCCTTTCCGTCACGCGCACTCCTCACTCCTCTCAGGACGCCGAGCATTCCTACGACTTCAACGACCAAACTGACCTCCCCAAACCAGTTCTTTCCGATGACCGCCACGGCACCCGCTGCGCCGGTCAAATCGCGGCAGCCAAGAATGACGTCTGCGGTGTCGGCCTCGCCTATGAAGCAAAGGTAGCAGGCGTGCGCATTCTCTCCGGTCCAATCTCGGACGTTGACGAAGCCGCAGCGCTTAACTATGGCTTCCATGATGTCGACATTTATTCCTGCAGTTGGGGTCCACCAGATGATGGCAAGTCCATGGAAGGTCCAAGCTACATCATTCACAAGGCCTTCCTCAACGGCGTACAGAACGGCAGAAACGGCAAAGGATCCATATTCGTATTCGCCAGTGGTAATGGCGCCATGTCCGGCGACCAGTGCAATTTCGACGGCTATACCAACAGCATCTACTCTGTCACGGTTTCTGCAGTAGACTACAAGGGCCTCCACCCCTATTACTCAGAACCCTGTGCAGCCAACTTGGTAGTTGCATACAGCTCAGGCAGCGGGAAGAACATCGTCCGTGCATCCTTTCCTTTCCCTCTCGCTTTCCCTCACCTTCTCTTAGGTCACCACCGATGTGGGTGAAAACGCTTGTTCATCCAACCACGGTGGCACTTCCGCTGCTGCACCAAACGCAGCGGGTGTCTTTGCCCTCGCTCTCCAAGTCCGGTCAGTCTCTTCTCACGTCTGCCTACCTGTCTGACACCGTTCCACAAGACCCGACCTTACTTGGCGCGACATACAACATCTTTGCGTTCAATCCGCCCAAATGATTAACCCCGATGACCCAGACTGGGAAAAAACGGCCTCTGGCAGGCCATTTAGCTACAAATACGGTTACGGTCAGCTCAACGCGTACGCTCTTGTCACAGCGGCACAGAACTGGGAACTTGTCAAGCCCCAAGCCTGGTTCCATCCGTCCGCGATCCAGATCAATAACGGTTCCTTATCGGATCCAGAAGGTACCATGACCGGAGGTGTGCCCATCCCGTCAGGCGGAGTCAATAGCACGTTCACCCTCACAAACGATATGCTGCTGGAGCATAACTTCGAAGGGCTTGAACACTTGACCGTCACTGTCTGGATTTCTCATTCTAAGCGAGGTGATGTGGAAGTGGAACTCGTCAGCCCTAACGGCATAAAGAGCGTCTTGGCTGCAGTGCGCAAAGCGGATCGTGCGGACACTGGGTTCCAAGGCTGGCGGTTCATGACTGTCAAGCATTGGTATGCTTCTTTTTTCCTCGAAACTCAGTCATTCACTCCAACAAAAGGGGCGAGAACCCGGTTGGCGATTGGACCATCAGGGTGTCTGATCAGTCAGACACAGAACACAACGGAACATTCCATGGCTGGCGACTCATGTTCTGGGGTTCCACCATCGATCCTGCCCAAGCCAAGACATACATCCTCCCTACCAATGATGCAATCCTTCCATCCCTAGAAGAATCAGAGTCAGTCGAAGTCCCCACCCCTTCCATTAGTAGAACGTACCCCAAACCCACATCGGGCCTCCCAAGCGATCACGATACGGCGGAGGGTGAGGCAGACCGTCCTGCCTTCCCGGGGTCCCCCCCAACACCCAGCATGACCCCCACTCCTGACGAAGGCTGGTTTTCCGGCATGTCTAACCTTGTCTCCAACTCCAAGTGGTTCTTTGTGGCTATCAGTGCCGTGACTCTCTTTGCCGTAGGCGCTGGCATCTTTTTCTGGAGGAGACGCGCAAGGCACCGCGCCGCGTACTCATCCCTTGCGGACGGCGACCTTCCAATGAGTTCTGTTTCTAGTGGTGGCGCACGCCCGAAACCGAGGGCAAAGGAGTTGTATGACGCATTTGGAGAAGTATCTGATGACGACGACGAAGACGCGGACGAACAAACCATGCTCCACCCCGGCCGATCCTTCCAAGACCATCAAGAGGCTGGGCTGGGTTTTCACTCTGAATTTTTGAACGATGATGACCCTGCCCCTGCAGAGCCAACTCCAAGGTATCGAGATGATCCTCAACCGCGTGAGGAGGGACCAGCAAGTCCCGAGAGTGGCAGTGGATCTAGTTGGGAACACGCTTCTCAAGAGCACTCAGGATAGTGCGACACATTATATTTATGGACACATTTTTGCATATATCAAGTGACGATATACAATCGAAAGCACAGCAAAGAAGCAAAAAAGGAACTGGTATTTTTCGTCACACGTTGATGAAACGCAGCTTTGAGCCATTTGCTACGCGTGCCCAGACGTCTATGGATTCGTACTATACGCAGAAGTAGTGAATGATGCGCCACATGAGACAGGAAATGCCAACCCACCTCAGCGATGGTATCATTGAGTTGCGCTTCAGTATACCCAGCACCCAGCACCCTCGATCGCACATCAATGAGGGCCAACTCTCCGTCGTTGTCGTCTTCGCTCGAGTCGACATCCATGTCGCGTTCGCCCCCAGGCCCTTTGCCGAACTTGCGCTGTCTCTTTCCTCGTTTGCCGCCACCTTCCCCAGCCATGTTCTTGATGAGTCGGAAGATCTGGCTGATGACCGATCGGTCAGGTTCATACTCTTTGTCTTCGTCATCTTCGAGACTCTCCTTGCTGCACTCCATCAGACGAAGCGCCTCGTCGACGTCACCGTGTTCCACGATGTCTGCGAATCGCAGACGCGCAAGTGCCTGAGCAAGGCGGAGTACGCCAAGCAACGTACGTGCTGATGTGTACGTATGTGACTTCTTCTGAGCCGCCTCCTCTTTCGAGAGCTTGCGCAAACGCACATAAGAGTCTACGATATAGCTCGAGACTGTAGGCGGAACGACGGGGCGCTTGAGGCGTGCTTGTGCAATGTAATGTCTATTTCCGTGCGTCAGTAACGTCAACGTGTATGATAGAGTGACGTCGTGAACACTGACCTCATCAAGGAAGGGTCGATGACATCGTAGTCAAGTTTGGGGTGAGTGTTGTGCATGTGGACGTGCGTGACATGCTGAGCTAGCCGCTCGTCGTCTTCGCGTGTCGGCTTGTCGAGGATCAAGAAGAGGAGGTCAAAACGCGACAGGAGCGCCGCAGGCAAGTTGATGTTTTCCACAGGTGATACTTTGGGGTTGTAGCGTCCATAAAGCGGGTTAGCAGCGGCGAGAATTGATGTTCGAGCATTAAGAGTGGTTGAGATACCGGCTTTAGAGATGGAGATCGTCTGTTGTTCCATTACTTCGTGGATGGAGGTTCGGTCAGCTTCTTCCATTTTGTCGAACTCATCGATGCAACAGATGCCGTTGTCAGCCAACACAAGAGCACCCCCCTCTGGATTCATTCTCGTTAGTATGTGGACCGTTTCCCATGGGCCAAGTCGCCTACCAAGAACCATTTCATCCGTGACCGGGTCCCGCATCACGGCAGCGGTAAGACCGACACCGGAGGAACCCTTGCCTGTAGTGTACACACCGCGTGGGGCAACCTTTGAAATATACTTGAGCAGTTGCGACTTGGCAACACCGGGGTCACCCATGAGACATATGTTGATGTCGCCACGAATCTTCATCCCATCACCCATGGTTTTCGTAACTCCCCCTACCAGCAACAGGAGGAGTGCCTTCTTTACGTCTTGATGTCCATAAATCTCTGGAGCGATGCTTTGAGAGAGCTTGTTATATAACGCGGGGTCGCGCTGCATATCAGCAATCTGCGCCTGTATCTGTGGTGTGATTTCCATGTCGCTATACTGCTTCTTCAGCTGATGGATATGTTGCACTTCCAAGTATGTATCAGTGAGCAGTCCTGCTCGAACAGCCTGATATCCGGTGTATGGAATAGGAAGGAAAATGCCTCCAAGATGAACTACGTCTCCGGGATTCATCATGCGGACGAGATTGCCGTTCAGGTGAACTGTCATTGACCTAGGGATGTGACCCACTGGGACTTGGTCTGCCTGCAACAAACTGAGCAAAAAGCGAAAAACTAGAAAAGGGAGCAAACCATTTCCTGGATTTTGACCTCCTGGAACGGACTGAAGCGACAAGCCCGCGTCTGCATGTGCAGAGACCCACGGATACTGTTCTTTTTGCACTCATTCTCATTCTGACAGTCGGTGATCGGGGAAAATGTCTTGCTCGAGATTTGTTGGAACGTTTCTGAGCCACACACGTCACACGTGTAGGCATTGACGAGAAGGAGAGGTTTCACTTCTGAAACACGAGTAACGATTCCACGAACAGTAATCAGCCTCCCCAGGTGAGTGCCCTTGACGTCACGAACTGCCAGCGCAATATCCGATCGCAGAGGCTGAAAGTAGAGATTACTAGAGAAATAGTTAGCGCAAGGCACGCCCTACGGTGGAGATGACACGCACTACCGCCGCAAGAGATGGTCGGGAAAGCCTTCTTGAACTCCTTCCGTTTGCTCGTTCCGTTCACGTCGCTGGTGGAGGATAACATCAATAACCTCATCATGTTCACTTATGTCCTTGGTTGGAGTTGGCATAAGTTTGTCAATGGCCTCGCAGAACAGCTGGACATAGCGCCTGGTATTGTGTTGGATACGGGTCACAAGTTCGGAAACGGTTTTCTCGTGCTTCAGTGGAAGAGGATGGTTAGACAAGTGGCCGGTAACTAGAAGCTTGGATTCTCGCCTGATAGATGTCTTCAAGATCAATAGTTAGCATCTGCTGCTCGCGGTTTGCTATCCGTTGCTTGAACACCGGGCGTCAAATGTGGGGATATTCTGGACCAGGAAAAGCCTACCAGCTGCTGCATATACTTGAGTCTCTTTGTCCTGGAAGAAGCTAGATCGTCATCGTCATCGTCGCTTAGTGCAATGTCTGCGAAATCCCGATCTAAGTCCTTGTCATGATTGACATATGCTGAAAGAAAGTTGCGTATTTTGTCTGTGACGGATGAGCGGGTGTTGATGATCAGCAGTAATCCACGCACCCAACTCCTCGTCGTAGTTGACATTTATCTTGACGACTGGCAGAGACATGTTAGTAGCGATACTAGTAGTTCGTGTCGCGTCCCGTCGGAACGCGTCTGTCACCCAACAGTCACGATGTCACGTTGTGTTTCAGTCACGTGAGTTGTGACCGGAGCGCGTTTTCTTTCTTCAGCCGATCACTCCACCGACAGAGACAATCGCATGGACACTTTTGCTGCCCAGATCCACTGTGTCGGCCAGCTGGTGCTGAAGGAGATTAGTAGTCGATCGAGTGGTCAGACTGGGTGCACACTCGCTTGGATGATTCTACTACCGATCGCGCGGTGCGACAGAACCTCAAAGATAAAAACACCTTGTATCCCGGCCTTCTCACCACATGACTCGCGACTCAGGGATTCCGCGTAACTACCAGAGTATGTTGTCTCCGCCAAAATTGCGCACGGTTCCCTCAAACAGACCCTTTTTTTTTTTTTTTAAAAATCCGATTATTGTCCTGTTGGGGTAGCGTACCCTATGTAGGACAGAACGTGTACTAGGTACGAAAGGAAACAGACCCTTTGGATTTGGACATCTGCAACATTGTTTGGCAGCCGATCAGAATAGGTCACAGAGTGTTCATGACTGCCCACTGGCACACAGTTTTTCCACGAGCTCGTGGAAAAGGTGCGGCAGGAGTTGTGCAGGGATGTAGGCACCTCCCTTGGCATCTGTTTCACGGTCGGCCATGATGCATACACAACGTTGGTGAAGTAAGTCGTGAAAAGGCCACATGCTCATCCTGTTCACCGTCGATCGTCGTCAAATTGTTTCCGTTCACCCCATCTGATTCAAGGGAGGAAAAAGGTGAGTATGGACTTGGCCTCGATCAACATTATTGCTTCAATTATCACCCCTAGCGTTGACTGAACAAGATGGAAATTGCCTCTATGTCGAGACAACGATTCGGAATGATGCACAACATGTCTAGACCCAAGGCCTATTCCGCGAAGAGTTTTATAAAGTCAGACAATATTTCCATTGTTATAGTCGGTCTTCCGAGTGATATCACTCCAGAGATTGTATTCTGCGGTACTTTCGGCTTATTTTAAGCCATCCCGTCTGTGGAGGATTCACAACTCGCTATTCCACTAGTTCTTCAAACCCCTGGTGATGTCCCGCTTTTCTATCATCGTAGTCAGCTTATGCCTTCTGCTCACACAGGTCTAGCCCAGATTGGCATTAATTGTCACGGAACCCTGGAAAGAAATCTGTCCCCGAAACCTCTCAAGTAAAGGAGCATGTTCTCCATTGGGCGCTACCAGCATCTTCAGGAGGCAATCCAGTATGTTTTTCGCTACC